>JACXGJ010002406.1:0-36812 GCA_016801105.1 Esox niger | reverse complement strand
ATAACGTGCAAGAAATACCCCGAAACCACTGGGTAGTATAACATGCAAGAAATACCCCGAAACCACTGGGTAGTATAACATGCCAGCACAGCACTTACAACCAGTTTATTGGTTATCTATCTCCTGGTTTACCTCAACAGCTTTCCCCTGGTTTGGCATGGACATCGGCGGCACACTGGTGAAGCTGGTCTACTTTGAGCCCAAGGACATCACCGCGGAGGAAGAGCAAGAGGAGGTGGAGAACCTGAAAAGTATCCGTCGCTACCTGACGTCCAACGTGGCCTATGGCAAGACCGGCGTCCGAGACGTCCACCTGGAGCTGAGGAACCTCTCCATGTGTGGCCGGACAGGCAACCTGCACTTCATCCGCTTCCCCACGCAGGCCATGCATCGCTTCATCCAGATGGGCAGCGACAAGAACTTCTCCAGCCTTCACACCACGCTGTGCGCCACTGGGGGAGGGGCCTACAAGTTTGAGAATGACTTTAGAACGGTGAGTGACAGGACGGGGCCCGACGGGGCAGTGAAAGGATGCCTCGTGTGTTTTAAAACTGCAGATCTTATCAGTGCTGTGTTTTGATTGGGTGGTGCTCTTGGTTGCGGGTGTGGCTTGCTGGGTTCCTTTGGTTCCAGACCTGGCTGGGTTTAGATCGTCACCCGCGCAGTCCCCACCCCATTGTGTGACACTCGATGGTTTACTTTCATTCTCTCACTCGTTCTCTTCAACTCTTTCTCCTCCTCCTCTCTTGGTCCTGACTTTCTCTCTGTCCTCCACCTGACCACCTCCATCTTGCAGATGGCTGATTTGGAGCTGCTGAAGCTGGATGAGTTGGACTGTCTGATTCACGGCCTTCTCTACGTAGACTCTGTGAGCTTCAACGGCCAACCGGAGTGCTACTTCTTCCAGAACCCGTCAGACACCCAGAACAGCGTGAAGACGCCGTGCAGTCTGGCCGACCCCTTTCCCATGCTATTGGTCAATATTGGATCTGGGGTCAGCATCCTGGCCGTGTACTCCAAAGACCACTATAAACGGGTCACAGGCACCAGGTAACAGGACAGGGATTTCCTCAGAGGGTTATTTGGGGTTGTTCTGTGTGCGGTGGTGGCAACATGAGTGTATCAAAGCGACTGAATGACATTAGACCCACTGCAATGCATCTGTTATGTGAAATCTTCCATATGGCCTTGTGCTGTTCTCCCTCATGGGAACAGGAAGCATCACCCCCCATGTTATGTCAACAGAGATTACAGGGATGATAGCGTGTGTCACTAATGTCAGCTGACCGCCGATGGTCAGTGGCTGGACTGCTTGCTGTGTTGTCATTTGTGGGTCGGGGCGAATTACAGTCCACATCAGAACACATGGTGACAGTCGTAGCGGGTTAATGTAGATACTACTCTCTGGTTATACTCTCAAATGCCATAGTGGACTGGGTACCAAGAGGTGTCCTCTAGATATCTTCATGGGAGGAGAACGGCTCATGCTGGTGTTTTTCAGTTCGAAGCATTTAGTTGGTTCTTTTAACGACAACAAAAACGTTGCCGTGTTTGTTTCAAGGTTAGATTGGAATGTTCAGGTAATCATGTAGATCCTGCTCGGGTCATTGCGACCAGATGTGTAAATTATACAGTAATAGTAATAGATCGCTGCTGGCAATACCAGGTTAGTGAGATTCCTAACTAAGACCTAAATGACCAGGTGAGGGGAGGTCATTGTATATCTGTAACTCTAGCTTTTTTTTCACTCTGGCATGTTATAAATTCCCTTTACCTGATAAAAAAGCAATTTTCTATATAAAAAAAGTAAATCCATGTCAATAATTAAATGACATCAGACTTTTTTGGGGGGGGCTCTGTAAGAAAACAAGACCAAGTTTTGGAGTGGAATAACCCTTTATTTCCCCTTCTACAAAAACGAGACGTCCCGTCAAGGAGTCGATTTATGCCTTTAAGTTGAACACGCCTCATTTTAGAACTGAAATGGGGAACATACTCCTGGTCTTAAACTTTTCCCCAAGGATCTACTTGTTCCCTGTTCTTGAAGCTGCCCTTTCTTTCCATAGTGTTGTCTTAAGTTTCCCCCTCCCCTCTGTTCCCTTTCCTCAGCCTTGGTGGAGGCACTTTCCTCGGTCTGTGTTGCCTGCTCACAGGCTGTGAGACGTTTGAGGAGGCGCTGGACATGGCCAGCAGGGGTGACAGCAGCAACGTGGACAAGCTGGTGAAAGACATCTACGGAGGAGACTACGAGCGCTTCGGCCTCCAGGGATCTGCCGTGGCCTCCAGGTCAGAGACGAACACCCAGCCGTTTATATTTACATCCTAGCCACCAAGACACTGCTTTGTATTTTCTACCAAGATATTTCTTTATATTTACCAAGATAATGTTCCTTGATTTCTACTATAATAATATTCTATTCAATTTCCCTTGGAGTTCCATTCATTTCAGGGAGTAAAATAATTGGAAGAATTCAATTTATCTTCCATCCTTTTCAGTAAACGCTGTTCAGAATGCTTACACTTAGACCTGAGCCTTTATATAAGCCTTTCCTGTGCTATTGATCGTTCAGAAAATATGCCTATTTATTCCTATGAGATGGTACATGAAACACACCATATAATGTAAATCAGGGTTCCAGACCAAACCTTATCCACTTTTTTTGGACTTGCTTGGATGCACTGATTTTTGGTTGCTGTGCAATTATATTGACTTGATCTGTTTATTATAAAAAAAGATACACGATGCTCTTGTTTGATAGTATCAAAAGCACACAGCATCCAGATTAAAGTGTGACTCACTAATCCAACCATAATGAGTTGGTGGTTTGTAGATTAGTCATTTGGCAAACAGTTGGCAGTCACCTGCTGGGGTTTGATCCTCTCAGACATGGCAATTATTTCTATGGTAGGTTCATGTATTTTTGTCCATTAGAAGTAGCCAGTAGAATATTTCTTTTTCAGTGCCAAATAAGAGAAATACAATGATAGCCTGTGATACCGATACATACAGATACATCCTATTTCTTCAAATCACTAAGCCTGTTTTGTTAACTCTAAATGATCCCTGATTTGCTAACTCAATGATCCTAGATACCAATGCAGGCTAATAGATTAACCTATTAGTTAATGGCTTCCAGTGTTGGGTCTACAGGCTACCGCTGTGCTCTGCTGGTCTCAGAAACATCTGATACAGCCCGATGGGGCGGTACAATAGTGTCATGAATTTACTATTCAGAGATTAGAAAGAAGTCACATACTCCCAGAAAGACACATCTCTCATCCCTGTTACAAGGGCAAACGGGTGCCAGCTTTTAAAACCGTCTTTCTCTAGCTAATGCATTTAGAACTACGGTCGTGTGCTTGTGTCCAGCTGGACACCACCTCCGTGCACTCAGGATAGGGGAGGAGAGTGGCACGCTCGCATTGGGACTTTAATACGCTTTAGTTTTGGTCACATGCACATCGGCAAAATGTAGCAAATGTTAGCCGTTTTGGTTGCTGTATCGCATTTGAAAATATGTCATAGGAGGCGTTTGGTTTCAGCAACATGTACTTATTATAAATTCTCGTTTCTTAGGAGTTTAGGGGTGTGTTCTAACGGAGCGTTGGCACAGAAGAGCGCTGAGGAAGAAAGGTGTTGCTGAAGCCGTCTGAAATAAATCTAATAAATCTAATTCTGCAACTAAATGTTTAGTCTTCATGCTTGTCAATAATTCGCTGGGACAAATTCTGTTTCTGGATTTAATTGATTATAATTAATTTGAAACACCCGGTATTTACATTTTATTTGTAGTCATAATTCATTGTTTTACAACCTCATGTTAACATGGTTCCCCATTAAATGTGGCTATAGACCAGGAGAAATTGCAATAAATGTTTGGGTTTTCATCGGCTACTTTCAGGCTGAGGAATATTTTGCCATTATGTTGTAAAATAGTGAACTACTGCTTTAATGCGCTGTAAAAGCAGACAAGGCCCAAATATAGATGATGTATAGATAATATGCATGAATGGTGCTTAGTACAAGGTGCAATGTATTAAAAGCACAGCTTCATCACTGGCCTTGGCCTTTTAACGTTCAATTCTCCTTACTTATTACCAAAATAATCTGCCTAATTGGTGTTGCTTAAATGAAATAGTCAGTGGCTCTGAATCTCTTTTATTCATAGCGTACTTCTACGCTTGGCTAGAATTTGGCTCGTTTTGAAGGCACTTCATAACATGGAACTGCCTCAGAAGTTGGTTTGGTACTAATGTTGTGTTTTGTCTGGGGGGGTTCTTTATGGCACAGCTTTGGTCACATGATGAGCAAGGAAAAACGAGACTCCATAAGCAAGGAGGATCTGGCCCGGGCGATGTTGGTCACCATAACCAATAACATTGGCTCCATTGCCCGGATGTGTGCCGTCAATGAGGTAACCACACACACACACACACACACACACGGTAATTGACATTTCCTGGGTGTTTGGTGGAACTGGTTGTGTCCCAGGGGTTCTAATGAACTAGGGTGGTTTTCGGTGTGCTTTCAGCTTCTTTACAGTGTTGCCTTGTGGCGTGGAGATCAAGCAGCATTGTACAGGGCTATCAAAGCGCACAGAGCTACAGCGCCACCACTATGCAATGCAGGATCCTTAGAACAGGTCTTGGACGTGGTATATTGGCCATATACCACGCCCCTCGTGCCTTATGGCTTACGTAACCACGGTTGATAGCAGTGTGTTTTTAGCCTCAGCGATGCTATAGATGGGTCACTTTAGCCCAACAAAAACATGAGAGTCTAGAGTATAACGTCCATATTATTATATAGTTACAGAGTATGACCTCCATATTATTATATAGTTACAGTGTATGACCTCCATATTATTATATAGTTACAGAGTATGACCTCCATATTATTATATAGTTACAGAGTATGACCTCCATATTATTATATAGTTACAGAGTATGACCTCCATATTATTATATAGTTACAGAGTATGACCTCCATATTATTATATTGTTTTATATTATTATATTGTTTTAGAGTATGACCTCCATATTGTTATACTCCTAGTGTTACATTCCAATTATTGTGGCGTTCCTGCTGTTAAATATAGACACTGACGACATCTATTTCAGTCGAGAACTGACTGAATACCTAGTGTTTCGTGGTCAGATTTCCTTCCCAGCTCTGGCCTTGAACACTGGCCCAGTCCTGTGTTGACCCCTAGACCCAGCTCCTAGTGGATATAAGAGAGGCGACAGGTGTAGACAGAATGGCCATAACTCCACAGATAGACACACGCATGTACACAGATGGGCCTGTTGGAAGTTGTATCCTTGTTACTTTAACCTGTCGAGGACTGCGCAGGGGCAAAGGGCAAAGGGGTCTAGTAGCGGTTGAAATGTGATTGTACCATTGATCCCGTCGAGTGTATGGTTGAAACACCGCAGGTTCTTGTCTTTGTGCTCCACCTAGAGGCCATTGTGAGAATTGTCTCACTACTGTTGCTGGGGAACTGTAGTTATACAACATAGAAATCAGTAAAAAATACCTTCAATCCTGAATTTTTCTTACCTGTACTCACTATCAGTTTTGTTTCTGTGGACGTTCTTCTAGATGGAAAGCCAGTGATTAGTTGGGCATTAAGTACAGTAGTTTGCATTAAATTGATGTGACAACCATGCTCTTTATTTTCAGAAAATTGAGAGAGTTGTGTTTGTTGGGAATTTCTTACGGATCAACACCGTGTCTACTAAGCTGCTAGCCTACGCGATGGACTTCTGGTCGAAAGGACAACTCAAGGCCTTGTTCTTAGAACACGAGGTAAAACATTGACTCTCACGTGTTTGGCATTTAGCGGTCGCATTGATCTGGCACCACTTTGCCCATTCGTGCTGTAGCTAGTTGAGGCAAGCGTATATCACAACTATGGCGAGCATATTAACCTCTGTCATAGTTATCAGCTAGTCTAGTACTAGTAGAAACTTGATTTTACTACGACTTGATTTTTTTATTCTGTCAGGATTATTGAATAAAACAATTTATTGTTCCCCACGGTTATTGGATTTGATGATGGGCTACAGCGATTGTAGTCGTATTTGTGTAATCAGTAATGATGTGTTTTCTTGCGTTTTTGTTGTGGTCAGGGATATTTTGGAGCTGTCGGGGCGCTACTGGAGCTGCTGAAGTCATCTGAGGAGGCGTGAAGTGATGGACGCCTCATCCCTGAAGAAGCTGCTGATTTTGACAGACGCCTCCTCTGGAAATTGGAGAAAAAACCCTGTAGCAAAGCCATTCAAAATGTAACAACTGTAAATATGCTTTAAATCCCTCTCCTGAAATGTCCTTGAATAGAGGTTTTAATGACTAACTGTGTCTTGTACAGAACTCTGGGTGGCGGTCCGTGGTCCGAGACAAACCTAACAGTTTTTGGTACTGTGTGTAAATACCTATCTGTGTTGTTCTAGAGTGCACTAAAGCCAAATCCTGCTGAGATTTCCCCCGTATCATAATTCCAGTCAGTATATATATTTTATGTTAGGTGTATATATATATATATATATATATATATATATATATATATATATATATATATATATATATATATATATAGCTTCTCTCACCATGTGAATATGGCCTTTTCCTTTTGTTCTTTCCCTGTTGAAAATACATGACAAAGAAGCAAGGGTTCGGTTTCCTTTGTCGACCAATGGGACCACGAGTTTGACTCAGCCACATTCTCATTGGCTGGCCCCCGAGAGTAGGCATGTCACACCAAGTGTCCGACACGTCTGTCGCTATAAGGCTCATCACCATCGCAGCTTCGTGATTGGCTCACGGTTCAATTCTTTGGTCCTCATGCCGACCTCCTCCGACTCTGGCCTCTTAGGGAAGAAACTCGGTCACCTGTCGGACTGTGTCGGTTACGTGAAGACGTGTCACGATCTAGACACTGCGGTTGTTAGCGCACGCTTCACTGTGAGGCAGACGTTTTGAGTACAGTGAAATTGTAAACGTTTCTGGACGGCAACTTGATTAGTTTGTATGAGTTTGTTGGATGATGGGACAATTGTCTGTCTGTTGTCGTTCTACACCTGCCTTTCCTCACTGATGTGTGCCGGTTCCTACTAGCTCAGTGTGTTCTTTCATTACTAAGATGGCGTGGCTCTTTTCAGTGAGTCCTTCTCCAAACTCTGGCCCACGATGAAACCCGGGCTACAACCATCAACATTGTACAAATGCCTGGAGTTAGAATGGCCTTGTATTGTCTTTGCTCGCTTTGTCGTTTGTAAAAAGAAAAGGCTAAAGTTCTAGTGGCAGTGGTAAATCTAGATTATCTGGATTGTCTGGATTGTCTTCCTGTGCCTGTTTCTACATGGGGAATTCGTCCTCTCCTAGGAAAAATAATCACTACCTGAGGTTTTGAATTCCTTGTCTGTCACCGGTAGCCGGGTGTGGTTGTTTACGACATTGCTTAAAGCTGTTCAGTGGGTTTGTCCCTGTAGCTACAGGACTGACCAGAAACACCATATTGGATATCAGCTATCTACATCTAATGTGTCCATTGAGCTCTGGCCTAAGGACCTCATGGAACGTTGGGCAAGACGCCGACTAGCAGTACGGTCGGATCCAGTCTGTCCCGATTTTCACTGTTGCTAAAATACAGGTCTGTCCTTGGCCTTGTGTGGTTAATGACCTGACGGTGCCATTCTCTGGTCTGAACTGTGTGGTGTTTCCCATACTTTCTGCGCCCCACCCCCCCCGCCCCCAGAAACACCCACTCCTCATCCCAGCAAGCTGCCTTTCCTGTCCAGGGGGACAAGACGTCTGTGGTTTGCATTTCCATTCGTCCTGTCTCGCGATGTGTTTTTACATTTCGGCGTGTCTGTTGTCTTTGAAGGACGTGAAACGCGAGTCATCTCGGTCGGCGTGCCCACGGTTTTCAGTGGGTTTCACGTTGCACATCTGCGCCGGAGTTCTGACCTTATTTTATCGCAAATGTTCCATTTGGCTTTTTTTTTATTTGACAATTGTATTTTTATTTTTGAAATGTAGATTTTGTGGGTTTTGTTTAGTTGTTCTGTGGCCAGTGTGCTCTGGGTGCTTTTAGTCCGCCCAGCTCCCCGTGAATGAATGGCATGAATGCACTTTTGAAATGGGGTTCTGATTTGTCTAGGCTGGGAAGTTTGGATAATATGGCTTAACCTTGGATTGCCATTTCAATATTTATACACAGAATAATTTTTAAATGGGTTTTAAAAGTCCCCATATATATTGTATTTATTGAGGTAACAAAAATTATAGAAACACGAAAGACTTAAAAAGGCCTCTAAACCAGACTGGTCATTTACTGACCATACTGTTTGGAAGCATTATTGTTAAAAGGCCTTTTATTTGCTACCAAGTCTCCACTTTCTTTGCGAAGTAGGTTGTCAAGTTAAAAAAAATATATATATATTTGACATTCCTGAAAACTAGCTCTGAGTGTTGATGCAGTGTTTGACTCTGAGTCGAGCTCACTGTGAATGTCCTCATCTTCAGCATTTACAGTGTCATTCATCTCTTTAATTGAGCCATCAGATCTGTATTATAGACAAACTTTGTACTGGAATGTGTATGTCGAAAACAATATTACAGCATGAGATCACAATTAGCTGGTGCACCCGTGTTAAGACCACACTGAAAGTTGGTTAACACTATGGATGAACAAACACAACAGCCTTGTGATCTCTGAGAACACATCGAGCAGTATTTTCTGTCCTCTTCTCTTTAAAGGCTGAAAACTGTGCCAACCTAAATTAGCCTGTAATTGCGCAAAGCGGTTGTTTTGTAATGGTAAGTTATGCAAGCAGTTTTGCTCCTACAGGAATCCTGTTTTATCTTGATTGAGGGAGGTGTAAAGGGAGGTGTAAACTACTGAACTGTAAACTACTAACTCTCATTGTTTGTTTGACTGTACAAAGACTTGTAAATAAATCCACCAGCAATCTGTCTGTTAATTGTCTCACTTTCTAAAGGATACTAATGTCCTTGTGTGGATAGCTTCATTTACACACGGAGCCCAGTTATGATTGTGGGCCATTCACATACTTGGGCAGAAGATTAGAATTGGGTTGCCTGTGAAAATGCGGCCATAGTGCTTAACTCTTAAGAATTATGACAAGGAATTGTTTTCTTTTCTTAAAAGAAATAAATTGTACAGCTGTAAACTAAATTGTTGATGCATGATTCATGAGTCTGGGGTGGGAAGGCATTGAAATGTTCAATTGAAGACATGGAAGATTGAGAGCATGCCACGGTGTTCTGGTGAAGGCAATGCTGTTTTCTCATTTGAGTTGAAAAAGTCTGTGAACAGAGACATTGGAACAACTGCCTATGTTTTTTTTTATGCAGGTTGTGGCAAACTGCCAAAATGATTTCTGTGCCTCAGAAACAATTGTGAGGGTCCCAAAACCATTAGCAAATAACATTACGCTATTTAAGAAATATTACTGTTTCCCAGAATAGCCAATGTCACAGAAGTATCCATCAACAGCTTGAAATAACATAATTTCTAAGTATTCTGATGACATCCAACGCCTTCATGAACACAACCCAATTAGTTTCCTGCATTAAATTTACAATATTTACTTGATTGGTATGATTAGTAAAAACTACTCATTGACAGGAATATATGGGGGACAAAGGGAATCGAAATTATGTAAATGAATATGATTAACTGAATAATGATATGAATGTATTATTTGAAGTGGCACATTATAAAATATTTTTACAATGCCCTTTTTCAAAGTAATGCTTTGCTATTTCATAGTGTCAGAAATCAGCCATGTCGTATAGTGGTAGTAATAATAACTCGCGTAACCGGTTGTCAAGGGAGAGAGTAATGCTCAGATCCTACAATAGTAATACATTGAATTCCCCAATATTTTTTTTTCATCTAAATATGTACTTAATATGTCCTTTTTCACAATTGCTTGATCTATTTCATAATATCATGTAGATTTTTATAATCGCTGGAGAAAGCCCCTTTGTGATTATTTGATATTCTGTGTTGAAGAGGGGACCGTTTTCCCGCGGACACATGATACATTTAACAGTAGTGATTTTACCCGGAGATTTTTACCTCGACATTTGGCCCTCAAGACTTCCTGTAGAATCGTTTGTATGTAACGTTCATATCCTTCACGTCATATCAAGACGACACAATGATGTTCGTTTGTGTTACCCAACAATTTCAAAACCTTACACGCTGCCATACATACAGAGGTGACTATGGCGGACTTTTCTGAGAGGACGCTACAAGTTGCAGTTGTAATTTCATTCGCAGTCGGCTTCCTTTCGGGATGGCAGGCCAATCGAGCAAGGAGGAAGTTCCTGGACTGGAGAAAAAAAAGACTACAGGACAAACTCTCAGAAACGCAGAAGAAGCTGGATTTGGCGTGAGCAGGGAGCTGTGAATTGACTTGGGTAAGCAAGTGGCATCAACGTGTTGCTATGGGTTTTCCCCCTTAGTTTACAATATATATATCTTAGAAATTGCATGGCGCACAGAGATTTAAATCCAGTTTAATTCCTCTTACGTTGTACTTTTGTTTTGCAATGGTTGCGCTACCATTACTGCCATTAGGTTTGCAGATTTTATTCAACCATGTAATTTCGAACCACAAAATATGTTTATTACAGTGTAACACTACTAAAGTTGATATCGCCTTGGGAGTGTTTTGTAGTGGAATGAATGGTAAGGTTTAGCAACAAGGCTAATTTAGCCTGTAGATACAAGTAATGACAACAGAAGTTTGACTGTTGCATTGTATCAAATATGTCGTTGTTGTTCGCTAACATCAGTTGTGTGACCACTGACAGGTGAAGTGAATAACACTGATACACCCATCAGCCATAACATTATAACCACTGACAGGTGAAGTGAATGACACTGATTCCCCTATCAGCCATAACATTATGACCACTGACAGGTGAAGTGAATAACACTGATACACCCATCAGACATGACATTATGACCACTGACAGGTGAAGTGAATAACACTGATACACCATCAGCCATAACATTATGACCACTGACAGGTGAAGTGAATAACACTGATACACCCATCAGACATAACATTATGACCACTGACAGGTGAAGTGAATAACACTGATAAACACATTATCACCTGTCAGTGGGTGGGATATATTAGACAGCAAGTGAACATTCTGTCCTCAATTTGTGTTCTCCAAAACGGCAGCCCTTGTTGGATCCCGGTCTGCGATGGTCAGTACCTATTAAAAGTGGTCCAAGGAAGGAAAAGCGGTGAACCAGCCACAGGCTCATTGATGCCCGTGGGGAGTGAAGGCTGGCCCATGTGGTCCAATCCAACAGACTAGCTACTGTACCTCAAATTGCTGAAAGTGTTAATGCTGGCACTGATAGAAAGGTGTCTGAACACACAGTGCATCACAGTTTGTTGCGTATGAGGCTGCGTTTGGGGCTGCGTAGGCGCAGACCAGTCAGGGGACCCATGCTGACCCATGTCCACTGCCGAAAGTGCCTATAATGGGCACGTGTGCATCAGAACTGGACCATGGATCAGTGGAAGAACGTGGCCTGGTCTGATGAATCATGTTTTCCTTTACATCACATGGATGTCTGGGGGGGTGTGCTTTGCTTAGCTGGAGAACACATGGCACCAGGATTCACTTTGGGAAGGAGGCAAGCTGGTGGAGGCAGTGTGATGCTTTGGGCAATGTTCTGCTGGGAAACCTTGGGTCCTGACATTCATGTGGATGTTACTTTGACACATATCACCTACCTAAGCATTGTTGCAGACCATGTGCACCCTGTCATGGCAACGGTATTCCCTGATGGCATTGGCCTCTTTCAGCAGGATAATACGCCCTGCCACAAAACAAAAATGGCTCAGGAATGGTTTGAGGAAAATCAACAATGAGTTCAAGGTGTTGACTTGGCCTCCAAATTCCCCAGATCTCAATCCAACTGAGCCTCTGTGGAATGTAACAGAAAAACAGGTCAGATCAACGGAGGCCCCACCTCACAATTTACACGACTTACAGGATCTGCTGCTGACGTCTTGGTGCCAGATACCACAGCACACCTTCAGAGGTCTAGTGGAGTCCAGGCCTCAACGGGTCAGGGCTGTTTCGGTACCAGATACCACAGCACACCTTCAGAGGTCTAGTGGAGTCCAGGCCTCAATGGGTCAGGGCTGTTTTGGTGCCAGATACCACAGCACACCTTCAGAGGTCTAGTGGAGTCCAGGCCTCAACGGGTCAGGGCTGTTTTGGTACCAGATACCACAGCACACCTTCAGAGGTCTAGTGGAGTCCAGGCCTCAACGGGTCAGGGCTGTTTTGGTACCAGATACCACAGCACACCTTCAGTCTAGTGGAGTCCAGGCCTCAACGGGTCAGGGCTGTTTTGGCAGCAAAAGGGGGACCAACACAATATTAGGCAGGTGGTCATAATGTTATGGCTGATCAGTATATATACAGTTCCGGAATAAATTCCTAGCCCATTGCGCCTTTTTCTTTCATTTCCGAATAAGTCGAAAAGGAAGATTTTGAGTGAACAAACAAAGGGTTTCTGGAGCTGTATATACGACTGTAAATACCCAAATATTTTTCAGTATGACCTATCAATTTAATTTAAGTACACCAGGTCAGCATATATGCCAGAAATGTACACAGATCATGACAAATTCACATGTTATATTGTCTCTTGTGTTTTCAGATCATCACCTAAAAGTGTCCCCTGTTGACTGGATGTGTCACTTCATGGACTCTCAATGAAGCTGTTGGGCCTTGATCCGACTAGCAGAACTAAAGCAAGATACACAGACCAGCTGTTGTTTTGTGATTTGATGACAGTGTGTTGATGTCTTCTCAGATATGCAGTCTATGTCTTCAGAAGTAGCGTGTTGCCATTACCATCTAATAAAGTATATATTTTTCTCTCAAATCCTCTGTTCCGCTCCCGGTAGTTTTGTATAGCATTCTTGTATTTATGGTAACCAAATGCCTAACACTGCACCTTACCAAACCCACATCAACTCTTTAACCAGTGGTTTAAAATGTCTTCCTTGTTTATAACCAGGAGTTTCGTATTGGAGGTACTCCAGAGCTGCCCTAAACATCTGGAGCTCTCCAATGAAGATGTTTGGGAACCACTGCCATAGACCATACGCCCCTTATGCAGATATATGGGAAAATTTTCACCAGGTTTAATTATCTCATTGCTATTTAATGCCTGTCTTTGATAACCAAATCACCTCATTTTTTACTTGGCAGGCAATTGTCTTCACCTGATGTCTTAGGTCAGAGTCAGTCCCTAATTGGAAGGAGAGGTTGAAAACCAGTATTGTTTGGGCCTTCCAGGATCAGATTTGAAATGACTGTGCCCTACACTCAATGTATATTTTAACAAATGATTTTTGATTCTGTTGCCGAATTCTCAGATATCGTAGCCAAATCAAAGATACACAAAAACTAGACTCACATCCCATATTTTTGTATTGAGACGCAGCCATTATAATCTGCTCGTTACACCTGACAGATCTTTGTGTTCCAGAATCGCTGTTCGTGGTGGAGGATTATCAGTTACCTTAAAAAATGGTTTAATTGTCACACTGTGTCAGTTGAAACATACCAACATTCCTAAGTACAGCTGATCAAGGTGGAACAGTTCTGTCCAATTCTATGTGCAATTGTCTAAGGGTTTTATCCAAGATTTCTCAGACCTTTCCAATCTTCTATTGTAGCTACTTCTGATAATCTGGTTGCCTATACATCTAAACCAATGGTTAAAGAGTTTAAGTTGTTGATTTATTTAATCTCACTCAGTCTGTTATGGACTCTACTCACCAGCTTGGCCAGACGCTAGCCCTTTTGGCTTTCCAATTTGCAATGTTGAGGTAGATGACATTTGTTTGTCTGATCTTGGACCTGGTGTTGTTAATTCCACCATTCCATGTCTACTGCCACAAACTGCCAAGCGATTTCTCTCACTCATTTAACCCTTCCACTTCTAAAATCTCCTCAGTTGTTTACAAGGCTTCTCCTATCACCAACAATATTGAGGCTCCCTCAAGCCTGAGCACAGAGGCCTTAGTCACTATGTTTAATTCCACTTGCTCTGACATCCTGGATTCTGTTGCTCCTTTTTAAAAGAGGGGATCGAACGCTAGAACTCAGCCCTGGCTGTATAATGATACCCATACTCTCAGACAGCGGTGCAGAAAAGCAGAGAGAGAATGAAAAAAGGACTGATTACATTTTCTGGAAATATTGGGAATTTCTCATCTGCATCAATCACCTTTGGGATACCTCAAAGCTCTGTCCTAGGCCCCATCTTATTCTCATTATATATGCTTCCATTGGCCTCCATGTTTCAGAAATATCACATCTCTTACCATTGCTATGCCGATGGCACACAGTTGTACCTCCCACTGAAAATGTATGACAAGAAATCCCTGAAATCATTCTCTGATTGTCTTAGAGAAATACAATATTGGCTAGCTAAAAACTTTCTTCAGTTAATAACACAAAAACAGAGATTGTTGTATTTGGCCCAACAGACTCCACCAAAGTTACTGGTAATAACTTAGGGCCCTTATCCAGCAATGTATATAGTGATGCAAAAAACCTTGGAGTCATTTTTGATTCAGATCTCACATTTGATAAACAAGTAAATGCTGTTGTCAGAGGTAGCTTTTTCCAGCTCCGGGCCATTGCTCAATTGAAGCCCATTTTTTCTTTCAACGATTTGGAGACTGTTATTAATGCGTTCATTTCCTCCCATCTGGACTGTTGTAACTCTGCAAATGGGAGTCTGTCGGTCTTCCCTGTCCCGCCTTCAGCTTGTCCAAAATGCAGCTGTTAGGTTTTTATCTGGTACAAGGAAAAGAGAGCATCACTCCTGTAATGGTCTCTCTTCACTGGCTATCTGATATAGGATTGATTTTAAGGTTCTTAAATTTGTTTTTAATGCGCTACATGGATCAGCACCCTCCTGTAATCCGGACCTTAGCCAGCAATCTTCCTTAAGAACCCTTAAGTCGTCCAACAAACTACTTTTGTGTGTTCCAGGGTTCCACGGTTCCACAGTCCCGATGGAAGTTTAAAGGCAGCTGTGCCTTTTCTGTTGCTGCCCCAAAGTTGTGGAACAGCTTACCTTCATATATTAGGTCCTCTACTAGTAGCACATTTTTAAATCCCATTATAAGACCTAGCTTATTTCTTTAGCTCTTGAGTCTGCAAATGGGTAGGAAGTTCTGTTTATATTCGTCATGTCCTTTAAATATGTATAGTTGGCGATATGTTTCAGGCATGTTTCTATTGCTGTCTTATATACTTTGATTGTACAGCGCATTGTTTGACACTAGTTGCTTTTAAATGTGCTATATAAATAAAATTGACTTGACCCCGAGGGACACATCACACCGGAACAATTCTTCATCAGACCAAGGCAATCAGCAGACCAGTTCCCTCCCACTCCTACCCGTCCCAACCAATAAGATTTAATGACAGCACGGTGTTAAGTGTTGCTGGGCTTTTTCTTCACCCCTTCCTTTGGCCACAATGGAAATGACTGTTACCGGCCTACTGTTATATACAGCATAAGCTATTCTATATGCCATTGATTTGCATTGTGACCAATGGTATGGGCAGAGCAAAAAGCCAGAAACAATTATAATTACATGGTCCCACATGATCTGAAAGCATGTTTTGACTCTACACACTCCTGAATATTTCCTACAACACATTCACTGTGGCATGTAATATCGTTGTTTGCTGTAGGGGGCAATATTTATCCCATGTACAGCATATTACAGTGTATTCAGTGTTCAAAAGAGGGTGGAAAATAATGTTTTTGGATGTGGCAAACAGTAACCCTCCAAAACGAATTTACTTGGTTAGTAGACACACTCGAGTACTTCCTATTAAAAATGCAATGTGGCGTGTAGAATAGTTTCAGTTAAAGCGTTGCTCACATGACGCAGACTAAAAGGTGATTTCACGGTTAGCTTCGTGTTCTTAGCGTCATGCAGGCAACATTAGAGATTCGGCAGCGACAATAAAGCAGCGGTAAAAATTCAATAAAAGTCAGCGATAAAATGTGATATTAATAATATTAAATTAATCTATTTTGAGGCTTTGCTTAG
Organism: Esox niger; assembly: GCA_016801105.1. Lineage (NCBI taxonomy): Eukaryota > Metazoa > Chordata > Actinopteri > Esociformes > Esocidae > Esox > Esox niger. Next base: position 20,651 of record JACXGJ010002406.1, on the reverse strand, counting down.
TGTATATTGTAAATATATAGATTATAAAAGAAATATCTACATAAAAAAACGAAAGAAAAATTTAGATAAAATAGTACTGTAATAGTATTGTAAACGTTTATATTCAAAAAATGAGTAGATGAATACTTTATGATGTAATTCTTATAGATTTGCTGGTGTTCATTAATTATATATGGGCTCTTTGCCTTAAATCCAGCAACACTATACCTTCCACCTCCTCCCCCATTTCAACACATTAAAATATACTGTACATGACGTACATATTGCATCACAGAGCAAAAAACATTATATACGCAGCAGTGAATGTTCAAGAGAGTCTGTGAATTCAAAATATGCTGGAGAATCAAGGGGCACTGTGTATTTGCAGTTGTTGCTGGCATTGTGCTCCCCCATACCATTGGTCACAATGTAACTCAATGGATATGAAATACACATTGACTCATCCATACCAATGATAGCCATTCAGCTATTTGGAATGTGGCCAATGGGCTGAGTAAATTGCCAGCAACAATTGCAAATACAGAGTGCTCCTTGATTCTTTTGCATATGATCACTCTATACAGTCTCCTGAACATTTCCTACATTGTTTTCTCTGTGGAATATTCAATAATTTTTGAGTTAGGAGGCAATATGTATTCCATATTCAGTCACTGGCATTATCTACATTTTGCCCTTGGAATATGTTTTAATACACAGTTTTTAGTTAAATGTCTCTTAAATATGACCAAATATGAATTGTTGTCAATATTATGAGAGGTACATGTTCTTGAACACTTGAAGAACTTAATTTATGTCCGTTTTGAAGTAATACGTTGGTCTCTTTTATTTTGAAAATGTCCTAATTTTCACGACCCGGAAGTGTTTCTTTAATGTTGCTCACAAGACGCTGATTTCTTATGTTCATGTTGTGTTTTCAAGTTTACTGACAGATTTGTATTTGCCATTTACTACGTAGACTTTGAGAAACATTGATCGCCAGCAACACCTTTTCTTGGAGCAAACATACAGTTGCAATCCACCATGAGTTCTAATAATGTTTCTCTGTCAAAAGGTAAATATGCGATGAGAACTAACTTGCAGAGGAAAATGGTAGCTAACTAGATAAAGCAATGTATTTAATGATTGCCATAGGACTCTACTATGAAAATAACAAGATAGCTACGGACAAATGTTATTTAAATCTGCTTCCGAAGAACAAACTAGTTTGTGACTTTAATGTAATCGGTAAAGGTTTTTGCATGATCATTTATTTCGTAAGTCTGCGACCTTGGCTTTTAAGGCTTGATGTCCGCTGGACTGGAGGTTGGGCGTGAGGCCGAGATGAGTACTGTACTGTAAGGACACTAGCATTTACTCTGCTCTTGCTGACTAATTTACAGGGCGGTAACTGTAATGTTACACCCATATTATTATCGATTATAGCTACTACCAAAACAGTTAAAATGTATGAATTCAAAATGTTCTGTCCTCCCTTTGCGACTTTCTAACGAAGCAGCATTACCGAACACACTAAATATACCCTATCGTATTACTTTATCTACCGTAATTAGTAACAACGGTAAAGTTGGTTTGAAATTTGATATTCAAACCCGATATCAGGTCCTATTTTCCCGGACTCAGTCACACTCTAACCCGCTGTAGCGAACGACTGGGGACCGTCAATGCATTTCATACCTCAAAGCTATGTATTCAATAGTTTTTTTTCCATATGGTTTAGAAACCGCAAACCACTTCCAAATAGTTCAGAGAGGATACCCACATGTTGCCCAGTCTCTAGATTTTACGAAAAAGTTTTGAATGATTTGATCATTATTTACTTTTCTTATGACTTAAAAATGTCAAACCACTTTCAAATTGCTCAGAGGACACCCACATTGTACAGCGTTTGGGTTTTGCCAAAAACATACCTATAGAAACATTTAAAAATGTAAAAATTCAATTCTTAAAAGAAGAAATGGGCTGGGCAGCACATGGGTGTCCTCTCTGAAAAATCAGAAGTTGGTTTACGGTTTCTAAGTAATTTAACAAAAAAGCTATTACATTTTTAAATGTTTATTAAAAAAATCCAAACTTTTTTGTAAAATCCAAAGGCTGTGCAACAGTCGGTGTCCTTGGAACATTTTGAGCGTTTTGATGTTTCTAAGCCACATGGTTATAAAGCTATTGAATTAAAAACTGTGACGCATGTTATTTATCAATGGTCTCTAATCATACACAGACCATTGTGTCGTTTGATACACTGAGTCCAGGAAAACAAAACCTGATCCCGGGTTTTGAATATCAAACCAACTTAACCTCGTTTATTAAGTAACACCATAAAACAAAATGTTTTTTTTTACATCCAATTAAATGTTTTTTTTCTGTTTCGGGTAAGACTAGTACATTCATTCATTTCTTAACCTGTAGTATGACAAGTTCTTCACCTTTGGCTTTAAGTTTGTTCAAATGAATGTTATCCCAGAGTTGCGTTAATACTGGAACTGAGCTCGATCCCCACTTTGTTTTCCAGTTGAGCTGGCAGCAGCCATCGGAGTGACTGCAGGTGTCACGGCTGCTGGCATTCTCCTCTTTCAGCACTTCTATAAAGGTAAAGGGGTGAAGCCTAAGGTGAACCTGGACCTGCAGAAAGACAACCCCAAAGTGGTGGACGCTTTTGACATTGAGGACATAGGGGACAAAGCAGTGTACTGCAGGTGTTGGCGATCCAAGAAGGTAGGCTCATAGCCATGTGGATTCGGTTTGATTGATTGTTTTTATTTCTTTTTTTTTTCCATTTTGGAACCTTTTCACTTTACAGTCTACCTGAAAAGAGGTGGTGAGGAGAGCTTTCTTAGCATTTGCCATTTCTAGTCTATTATGAGGTTATGTCAGGGGTAGGCTAATGGCTTCAAGTGTGGCTGATTTTTAAACGGGCTGAAACACTATTTTAATAATTGGGGAGAAAATACATACACAATTTGTATAATTATATAATGGTGTTAAAATATGCAATGTATTTTTAAAATAACAATTGAGTACATTGACACACAATCATATTCTCATGTCTGTTCGTGGGAATATAAGAGGACATTTGTGGTGATTTTACAGTGATTGATCTTATCACAAGAAAACACTTCAAAGCAGAAGCAAGGTTTCACTTAAAGGGTGAATGAGTTGTCTCTTCTACCCCTAGTTTCCATATTGTGACGGTTCTCACGCGAAACACAACCAGGCAACCGGTGACAACGTTGGTCCACTCATCATGAAGAGGAAGGAGGCCTAGAAAAATCCATCAGTGTGTTTCCACGACAACTGCTGCTGCTGCTAATTGACATGTTCTCTCCACTACAGACAGACTGGCAGTGGTCAACTTGACCATACATTTGTATGCTTGGTGGTTAGTCAGAAATAATACAGCTTTTATCATTGTACAAATTATTGAGTCATTACTGCTGTTAACCAAAACAACCCCTTTTCGTTTGTGATTTATTGATTGAGTGAAGTAAAACTTATCACAGGACCAATTACCTTTCATTGCTGTAGGAAAATACTGTTTCTGGGTCATAAAAAAAGTTACTGCCAAGCAAACAGTGCTTTGAAACCACTAAGATAAAGGTTGTCTGCTGGTTGTATTTATTTAATGGAGCTGTGGTATCAGTATGCTGTTAATTTTAGAAAATGTTTAATTTTCTGCCTTTGTTGATACTGTGGAGTTTTTTTTCTGAACTCTGGACCTGATCAGGGATATCTTAGCTCCCTAGAAGGTATAGTTGGTCCCGGGCAAATTCCTGTGGCAGAAATGGTATCACAGTGTCTCTTAACCGACTGTGGGATTCAACCACTTAATCAACCATCTGACGCAGACAGCGGATACATTTCCGATGTTTTTAAGCAGTGAACGGGACCCAGAGGTTTTCCATGGTCAGGTCGTGCTCTCAGGAGAAACTCTTGACCCTATTGTTTGACTGGTTTGTTTTGATTTAACTTGTGAAATGTTACAAGTTGCAATGGTAATGGTGAAGCAACAAGACTTAACAGGTTCCACTAGTTCCATTCTACATAATGTTTGGATTACTGGGTGGTGCTCAGTATGAGAATCATCTTGGAATGTGTAGTAGAACTAGGAGGGACCCTACTGTGTTTAACATGTTTTGCTACTGTTAACTGTTGTGATTGGAAACCTGTACTGAATGGGGATATACTTATGGAAATGGGGAAGGAATGTCAAGCACCAGCCAATTAAAATGCTTCACGTGGAGTCAGGTGACCGAATTCTACAAACTGTTTTTGGTCTCAACGGATAACGGCGACACACGTTAGACCTACGCTGACACCAGATGGCAGTGATTATTTCTGTAACAATTTTAACCCTGTCAAAGGGCAAAACCTTTGTTTTCCTAATGGAACCAAGGGGATCTGCCAGCAGAGGGCTGCATGTATATCTCCAAGTGTGAATGTATCCCTCTACTGGCTGAGCTGACCTGTTACAAAACAACAACGTGGGATATTTCTGATTGGTCACAAGTATGGTCACCACACCTGAATTGTGGCAGAATCTGAGCCTGTCAATCAGGGTCTCTGGTAACCAGCTTAATCATAGGTCTAGTGCAGATGAAGCCTTTCCCAAACCCTTGTCCTCGGGTAACCTGGCAGTACCAGGCTTGATAAAACTAACCACGGTTAGATGAGTAGTTGAATCAGCTGTTGAGTGAATGGGGGGGACAAAAGCTGTACCTCTTGGTGTCCTCAGTGCTGAGTTTGGGAAACATTGAAGTTGCGTTAACAGGACGTGTAGGTAGTCTACTGTCTGAGATATCTGATTTCCACTATTTCAATAAAATTGCTATCACTTATCAATTAAATCAATAAATATGAATGTAATTTTCTTGTTTTTGTGTGTTCTCTTAGTAAGAATGTTGAGAAAAACATTGGTTTGTCAGCCAAGCTCATGGATGGAGTATCAAAGACATTTAACTTTTCCCCAATGTCAGTTTTCCTGGACTTTATTGTATGACAAGGAAGGAAAATAACACAAAAAGTACAAACATGGATATCAAACAAAAACTCATTTTAATGTAGGTTGAAGGAAACAATGGCCACTGGTTGTGAAAGCGCTATAGAGCGAAAACAGGTCTCTTAAATTGTGGACTACGTCACGTGCCACATGTCATCACAACCAGCTGCAATAAAAAAACAAACATGAATGGCTAACAGATAATATGGTGATTATACATATAGATTTATACAAGGGTGGGTAAATGTATCTGCTCCTAACATGGTTTGGTACATGTCTTCTGAGTAAAGCAATTAAGGCTATTTAATCTGCTTGAAACATGGGGGCGGGGCATGCCACCTGAGCAAAGCAATCAAGGGCATTCATTACACCTCTGACATACGGGTAAAAAAAATTCTGATTACCAGGAGGAAATGAAACACAAAGCCACTGCTGCGATGTTCAAATATACCCTCCCCAAACGTACAAAAGACGACTCAATTACAACCACTGGGTTAAGTGGTTGCTATGTCAGCCAGGCGGCACACCAGTAGCTGCGCAAAAGTGACTTCTATTGCATTACCGCTTTGGAGGGCTCTGACCATTAGCCAGCTAGCATTACGCAGTAAGAAGATAACGTTAACAAAGACTTACCTCAACTGAAGACGAAAATGAGCTACTCTGTGCTAATAATAACTTTACAGAGAGTGGGTTATTCCTGTGAGCTGCCTTCATTTCAGTAGTAAAAAAATTTAGTATAGTATGGTTCTCACACTTGGTCTCTGCCAATATGGAATCTCATGAGAAAAGTTGTACTGAACCTACCATTAGCCTACTGAAAAATCAAAAACCTACCAAAAATATTGTTTCAAAATGAGAAATTTCCCATGGCACTACTATTAACATGCAAACAATAGTGTTTAATCCACTGGTTACTCTCGGAATAAAATTGTAGGCCTATCATGAGGGACTGAACCGTCTGCAGGCCTACAATTATATAGTATTTTGCTTGCGTTTTAGTGTATATTTCATTGAATAGAAATGCCGTAAATGAGCATCAAATAGCTCACATTTAACAGCTGTCTTAAAAAAAACACAATCATCAAATTGAAAACGTTATTCACAAAATTACATGGCGGCTTATTTGTATGTACTGAATTTCCATTCGCATGAACCTGTAATGAATCCTTGCGTGTCCAGGAGATTATGTGTGTGTTTGCGCATGGGATTACGTGCGAGGAGGACCATGGCAATTGCTATTTTAGACTCTGCGTTCGGGGAAGATTTTTTTGTTTTAAACACATGCTATCACGTCACAAAATTTCTCTACATCGATTCGGGTCAAATCCTGAGAGGTTACACACCTGCGTCCCACTGTTATTCGCTTGGGTAGGATTGGAATTGAGCCCAACATCAAGCAACCCAAAACCTCCAGAATAATGGCCATCGAACTCGTCAAGATTGGAATTTCACTGAAAATGCTACCAAATAACAGTGCAGTTTTCTTCAAATCGGACGGTGCGAGATTTGGCCAAACCAGGACAATAAAATTGCTAACGGGTTCAAAGTACAAGATTGAAGTGGTTGTCAAACCCGGGGCTGCAGAGGCAACGTAAGTAGGCGAGGTGTCGTGAAAATACGTTATTCTTTCGCTCATCTTGCCTCTTGCATGTGCTGGGGGGGGGGGGGGGCAGCATTTGATTTATTAACTGTCAATGTCTTAATCTGTTTGGATTCCATTTTATTATCCCAAATTAAGTCTTTATTTTAGCATAGGCGTATGCATGGTGTGTGATTTAGGCTATTGCTGTTCCTCACAAGAAACACTAATAGATGCCACGAAACACTAATAGTATTTCGCAGCATTCATTTATGTTTTAAACGTTTAGTGTAATAAATGTGTCAGCCGGTAACGTTAAAGCTCGGCGGTTAGGTGTTGTACTAGTTAAGGCGTTACGTCAGAGCGCACGCGCTGGGTTTGAATACCAGAGGGCGGGTTCGGGGTGGGATGGAGACAGAAGGCGCTGCCAGATTGTGTTAAATCCACATCTGATTAAGGGCTCCACAGAGCTGCAATATTGACATTTTTTTTCTTAGTTTCCTACAGTAGAAAAGTCACAGCTGTGAATTTGTGTGGCTTTAACATTCTGGTGAAAAGGTCCTAGTTTCATATTGTAGCGTTTGGTTGGCAGTGTCTCTTGAACGCGCAACGGATGGCTCCCCAGCCCGGCCCACTGATCCAAATAGCGGTGTTCTGTTCAGCAGCGGAAGTAGTGGCCTTACCAAGGTGGCTACAAAATGTAGGACTCTGGACTCACTGGTACAAACTTGTTATCCTACATTCAATCCTCAACATCCAGTAATAGGCTAACCTGTGCTCTGATCACTTATAAAACCTGCCTCATTTTCTGCCATGGCAGTTTACTCCCAAGCCAGTCAAGCGGTCATCGCCCAAACCACGACAAAAAAATAGTTCCTAACTGTGGTGATGCTGTCCCATCTTCAGCAACATGACAGTGGGTGGAGTTACCTTCCCCTTGGAGCAGCAGTCTAAAGACCCCCAGTCGGTGGTCTACAATGGCATCTATGACACGGAGGGTGTAACACACACCAAGAGTGGAGACCGACAAGCTGTACAGGTCAGCGTGCAGGTAATGTGGTCACTGTCTTTCTGACTGTATATGGGAGCAGTCAACCGTTACAAATCAGTTTCATGTTGTTTATCTGCATCAGACAAAAAGGGTCCCAAAAGGGTTCTTTGGTTGTCTTTTTCAAGTTCTTTACCAGAAACCCAGATGGTTCTACCTGGAACCCGAAAAGGTTCTGCTAATAGTTCTCCCATTGGGATCTGATCGGTTGCATGGTCTGTCCCCATTGGATAACCTTCTGGTTAAAATAGAAACACGAGGAAATAAACTTAAGGTTCAAAAGGCAGAAGTGGGTAGATCTGTTAGCATCTGTAACTGACAAAAACTCCAGTGGTTGTTGCTATGCCAACTACAACCAAAGGTGTTAGGGCGGAACTGCAATAAGAGATCTCAGATCGTGCCACGCTTCGCCTGGTCTGCAGAAACACATACTATAGCTCAGTACTCATAGGATACAATGTACCACACAGTAAAATGTTTGTGACGCAAAAATCCTGACAAAAGCTCTGGAGCGTCACCGTGCAACTGAATTTCCTATGTCCCAGTTCACAGAAGTGGGCTCATTTGAGGTGCTGTGGCAGGTGAAGTTCTACAACTACAACAAGAGAGAGCACTGCCAGTGGGGCAACAGTTTCAACAGCATCGAGTACGAGTGCAAGCCCAACGAGACTCGGACCTTGATGTGGGTCAACAAGGAGATGTTTGTCTGACGCCGTGCCGACCAATGAGGCCAGTGTCCTGGTTGGGTTCTTAGGCCCAAAAAAAACACGATGACATACGACAGAACTGGGACACACTGGTCAGTGAGAATGCTTGTTTTCCTCTTCTCACGCGTAACGTTTTGTTACGGTGTGCCCTATGAACAACACCCGTGTTGCAATAACATCTTGAATATCCTGTGTGTTGGTTAAACTGCTAGCAATGTTTTTCCCATATAAAGGTTGGTTGTGATATCTGTCAATCCTCAGATATATTACGTCATGGAGTGTCTGTGTGTGTGTGTGCGCGTGCGCGTGCGTGTTATCTATGCATATCAAAATAGGCAGTATTGGTACTACATGTATGTTTTATGTACATGTGTGTTATGTGTTACTTGTATTTGTTCTGCCACTGTCATAAGTGGTCAAACATGTACTACATTGTTTTATTCTGTTAAAATGCTTTAAAAAGGATCTTAAAAACATGTAACATTTCCTCAAATAAACCATTAAAGAGGGGGAAGATTCTCAGAGGAGCCATAATAACTAGCAATGTGAAGTGTAAACTATTTTAGGGGGGATGTTCCTCAAGGAACCTTTACAACTAGTGTTTTGAAATAAACTTTTACACGTTTCCTTGAAGAATGACCTGGGAGAAAATAGAGTGAACTGCCTTGCTCAGGGTTAGAATGCCAGTCTAGCATCCTTTATGTTACTACCTTACAATTAGGCCACCTGCTGCCCTTTATAGAGCATCCCCAGAAATGTTAATGTGAGGAATCACTACTCTGACTTTTTAGACCTCATCTCTAAATGTTATTTTGTGAATGTCTTACGTTTCTCTAAATCAACAGAGTGGCAGCAGAAAGGAATTATTGTAGTGACTAGTGTAGTGAAGTGAGTGCTTTCCTTGACAATATTTTTTTGTGTTAAAAATCACAAATTGAAATTGGGCTCATTTTGACTGGTGAGGAATTGGCTCATAGAATATAGAAGCTGTTAGGCAGCACTGCCTTCTTAATATTTATATTTATTTGAAAAACTACAGTTACTAATTAGTAAATTATAACTTATTTTGACATATTCAGCAAAGATGCAGCACATTTAGTTATAATTATTTGTGCTGTTACCATGACAAATAACACATTGTGTGATGTGGAAATGTTTTTCATGTGAACCACTAGCTTAAAATGTCTATGCAGGTATTTGAATATAGTAAATACTTTTTGAAATATTGTTCTGTGCTGTGGGTTTTTTGCTGCTATTTGAATGCTCTGAGACAAATAAGTAGTTTTTAAGTTATTACTGTCTTTTCTTGATATATGGAACTTTCTATTCCATGTATAGTAAAAGGCATCAATATTAATGGTAGACTATTCTACAAGTAAAATTTGGTCCAAAAATACACAAAAGTATCATAAATGTTTGTCAACAGACAGTTAGGGACTAACATAAATGAGCACAATTAATAGAAACACTCAAAATAAAATTAATAATTATCCTACAAATTCAATACAATATCTTCAGCAATTGTAAATTAGGTCTGGGTAGAAATGTAATAAGGAATTACACTACCAACAAACTACAACAAAGTATAAATAATAACAGTAAAACATAAGGATACAAGACACTTGTAGAATTATTTTTTACAGAAGCAGATTGGACGCATTCTCAGACGATAGCACAAACGGTTGGCAATCGTCTATTTAAAACAAGAAGTTGTGGTCTGAGGTCTCCGTGTGTCCCACAGTCTGTGCCAGAGTTGTTTAACTGAGGACCGCGAGCGTCTGCGGGTTTTCGCTCTCACCTTGCGCCTGACCGGTTCATTAGTCCACTAATTAGTTAAGGTCTTCCTTCACCTGGTTCTATTTTGTCTCAGTTGGGCACCAATGGAAAGGAAAAACCAAAAACCTGCGTTCACTCGGCCCTCCGTGGAACGGGTTTGACAGCTCTGGTGCACACGCGTAATGCAGGCCGCTGTATGTTTGAATCCCGCGCACTAAAGTCTTTCAGGGGAAAACATTCTACAGTACTGCCTGTAGAGTAGGGATTTTCTCGCACTGATTCGTTTTCACCACTGAGCGGCGCACATTTGTAAACAGACAGGAGCCCGGATAAAATTAACCTCAGTTCCCCGGATGTACTGTAATGCACTGCTCCCTGTTGCTTAAGTTCCGCTAACTACATTAAAGATTTTTTTTTCAAACTAACCCGTAGACTGCCACAACATGGCGTAAAGAAGTTGCTGAGCTCTTCAGAATAAAAGTTATATATGTTTCATGTAATGATCAAGCCAGACGAGCCTGGCCTTGGAGTCCAGCGGAATATACATGTGAGCTGTGTCCTGCCACTGTGCTTTTTAAGAAGACAAGTGAACATTTAAACAGCTCTCTGGGAACCATATCTTTGATGACACCAAATTCCTTTTCATCAACTATGGGCTATACTGTTAAATGGGCAGGGCCAAAATATGCCTGTCAATCTTCTGAAAAAACTGAACTTTTGACCTGCAATTGTTGAAGACTGCTGGTTTTCATATGCTTTTGTCAGTCAGGAAGTAACTCACATCTGGAAACCAGGTGATGGCAATTACTTTGTGAAACCAATGTCAACGTGCTGTTGCTAACAATTTTGCTTCCTCCACTGACAGTCTGAACTCAGGTACTCTGCTTCACAACCCACGACTGCCCTCCTTGACAACATTCCAACAGTGTGATGCATACAAAATTTCCCAATTGTCTTGTGTCTCTGTCAACATTTACAAATAGGTATGGAGTCATTTTGCGGTATATTCTTACCTCTGTTTCACTCAGGCCTTATATAAACCACTACACAGCCAGGTACTCCAGCTGTTAAGCTGAGCCCAATTTATCAATCCGGGTCACGGCACCCTTGACACTACTGTCAATGTTCTGCTGCTAACAGTGATTCTTCCTCCACTGACAGCTCGCCTGGCCCCACACTGCGCTCAAAGTAATGGACCTCTGCTTCACAACAGACATAACCACCCTCCTTATTTAAACCGTTTGAGCTATAAAAATATACAATACATAAGATAAAAACTGTATTATCCCACCTGCGACATTTGTAACTAGCTTTGGTGTGAGCTTACATTTGTTCTTAACACCAATACCCTGGCAGGTAGAAGGGGGGAAAAAGAATGGTATCACCCCCCAGATGGGAGTTGAATAGCCCTGCTCTAAATGGTAGGAATACATAAGTAATGTTGTATTTTTGGAGGAATGTCTCGGATAAAAAAGAAACAACTAAGAAGGGGGACTTTTATTTTGATATTTAGGCTATTCTCTGCCCCCTCCTCCCCTCCCGCCACACTTTCCTTGTCCCTCCTCCGCTTTACTGACCCCGCCCTACGGGTCTCCCTGGTTCTCTGCTGCAGTGAAACCGACGGTAAAACAGAGGAGCTGAGCCAAAAAAATCAACAAGAACCTGAATATCACTAGCACCGGTTTTTGTAGAAGTGAGACACCCTTTATTCTGAATTTTCTTCACGTCTAAATTTCTGGGTCAACCTATTTCATCATCCAACCGGCAATATGGTAAGCAAACGGCCGCGACTCTAATTTCCACCCTCAGATAAACATTGTTGATGTGGTTAGATGTCTGCAATTGTAGGGAAATAATTGCTTTTAGCCTATGGTCTTGCGCTGTTGGTTGAGTTATTAACATGTTATATAGGCAATGTGTCAATGTGTGTGTGTGTGTGTAACAGAGACGCACCGCCCTCGCGAAAAGGAAACGATTTCCTTGCCAATTTTACCTGTATAATGGGCAGTGTTGTGGCCCAAATACGCCCTTCCCTTGCGGAACCCTGCCTGTACAGTCAATTCAGCCTTACTGTACAGTATGAAAAGAAACACTGTATGTCCTATAAACAAAGTCATTACATGTTGAAACCAATCTGCGACACTCGGAGATTAACATGATACTTTGATGTTACCCATGTCCGTTATTTAGTGGTTAGCTTGATTTACTTGTACCCTACAGTTCATATTTCCATATGTTGTTTTCCAACAGTATTTGTGCATTGCATTTACGCTGGACTCTACATTTCTAAATCAAGAACGGTTGGTCAGAAAATTAAGAGCAAAGCGTAGCCTAGACATGTTGCAACACTGAATTACGCCCCTTTCATTGCATGTAGCTACATTGTGTGGTTTCGTTCCGATCTGATTACAACGTAGCTATTGTCGCGAGGGAAGTGTAGCATAATCAGTCCTTAGCCATGATCGTGCCTCTGCGTATCTATATTGAAATATGTGTAGGTGTATCTGGAACAATGCTAAATGTCTATAATCTAAGCAGAGACGCGATTTACAATGGAATTGCATACTGACAATATTTAGCTTATAATACGTGTCGAATTGCATCATCTTCGTGTTAAATCCAACGCATGGGCATATAAATGGTACAAACAGGCCCGCGAAAGGAATCCCGGGGCTCGTGACAGAATATGCCCCTACACCCCGCCCACAGGAACCTCCTGACCGGGCAGACTACAGAAATAGAACATTCAAAGCATGTTCAAATGTTACGGCATTAAACATTCAGGTGTTCGTAGCAGTCATGGCCTGGCCAGTTGGCAACAGGTGACTCCATCGTCCGCCCAGGCTACACAGCCAGGCTGTTCTGGGTGGCGCCTGCCAGTTAGCGTCGCAGGCTGTGGCTTAAGCATGCAAAGGAATGACCCGACACAGGGACCATATGCTGCTCCGCAATCAAGCACCGTCCACCCACATGCGGATCGACTGAGCGGGTTCAGGGCTGCACCCGTTAAGGAGCAGAGGCGAAACGCTGTAGCTAGGCCCAATCCGCTGGGACCCGTGCACTCACTGGACCAGCGTCGCCGATGCTAGCACAACAAGGAGCTCATTTATTTTTGTGTCTGGGTCCAGCTGTAAGCTATCTTCAGTAGGGGACGGGTGTTTAACCATCAAAACTCCTGGACGTGCTGCCTGGCCGGCCGCGGGGAGGGCGAAGTTAGAGGGGGGCACTCATTTGTTCTATGTGCAGGTCACTCTGTCAAAAGCGGTTTTATTTACGTTACTAATATTTCATAAACCTTTCCACAACCTTTCCATGAGCTGTATATTTGCTAAGCATTGCCTTGGTCCTAGAACAAAGGGGAGGGGCTAACATCTGTTGAGTAGAGTTAATCAAAGGGGAGGGGCTAACATCTGTTGAATAGAGTTAATCAAAGGGGAGGGGCTAACATGTGTTGAGTAGAGTTAATCAAAGGGGAGGGGCTAACATCTGTTGAGTAGAATTAATCAAAGGGGAGGGGCTAACTTCTGTTGAGTTAATCAAAGGGGAGGGGCAGATCTTCCTTGAATGTGATATTTTATTGCTGTATTTGAGGCATTTAAACCTCTCCTGGGGAGCAGAGTATGTTTCACAGTTTTGCTAAAGGCCTTAATCAGCTGATTCATGTGGTCATGGACGTGATGGTTCACCTGGTCATGGACGTGATGTTCACCTGGTCATGGACGTGATGGTTCACCTGGTTGTGGACATGATGATTGAATGTATAGTGGAATCCAGTTTGCTGGCTCTGGAAATCTTTAAATGGATGAAAGTGATGTGGATCCTGAAAACATACACAAAACCTGGCCTTCAGAGACCTCTGGCCTTAACCTGAACCCAGAGTATCAGCCCATTTTCACCGAGTCCTCAAAGAACTCTGACCTAAACCAAGAGTACCAGCCCATATCTACTCAGCCTTCAGAGACCTCTGACCTAAACCTAAACCCAGAGTACCAGCCCATATATCCACCCGGCCTTCAGAGACCTCTGACCTAAACCTAAACCCAGAGTACCAGCCCGTATCCACGAGGGCCAATCTCACTGCCACTTAAACGTTTTTAATTGATCTTAATTGATCTTGATCCTAACTGGTAAATCCAGGATCACAGTGTTTCTCCAGTAGTTCCTCACCGGTGAACGGGCTTATTGCACCGTGGGCCTCACTTTGCCGTCGCGGACGGTGCCAAATCCCTGGCCTTCTCACCAGTCTGTTTCAGACCTCTGGCCTCAGACAGATTATACTTGATCGCGCTACAGACATGGTTTGTGATGCGGGCCAGACTGAGCCCTGGCGGTTTCATGTATTCCGTTCTGGGGTCACCTATTGTTAAATGTTAGAAAGCGAGTGATAGTATGTATTTCTACATGAGGTCAACAAATCAGTGTTTCTACATGCGTTCAAAAAGTTTAGCAGTGTTAACATGGGGGGGCTCAGACCCATCCTTAGGAATGTGGAGCCATGGGAACCATACGATGAAGACGTTAAAATGTCATAGGGAACCATCTCTTGAGGTATAGCACATGTGGCACATTTCCTGTTTGACCAGTATAAAGACCCATGTAACCCTTTGTTCGATGATTCTATACTGATGCAGCTCATGCTGCTGAATAGGTTAAGATCCCGGTACCGTATTAATAAAATCTTGCATTAACCCTTCCACTAGGCTTATCTTGCATACTTCTTTTATAAGCATCCACACTAGTATCAATACCAAGATAATTCATATTAACAGCGAGAGTAATGCCTAAAATCACCTGGGCTCTTTCCTTGGTGCCCCGTGTTGCTTCTTGCCCAGGGGCATTAGTCCAGAATGTGGGCTCCTTGTCATCGTTATTGCCAGCTAGCAGTGTGGGAAGAAAACATAGCCTATCCCCTTTTCACCCACACAACACAAACACACACACAAACAAATTAATTAGAAGGAAGATTGAAAGTCGTCTGGTTCGTAGCTTTTCTTCAGTAGCATGGTTTGACACTCCTGCCCGAAAGGCACACGTGCTTGAGAGGATTAGCTTGTCAGAGTATTTAGCCTGCTGATATTTTAATTATTATTTTCAGATTAGCACTTAATCCGTCCACACAGACGGTTCGTCTCACGGTAGAGGCCAGGAGTCCTGGTCTGACTGTGCTGCGGATGCTTCAGAGTCGGCAAAGGACAACTATTGGAAGAAACAACTTAAACCCGAATGTCATGGATCCATTCTAAACAAGTAGGAGTGGTGTCATTTAGCAGACACTTCGATCCAATGTGATTGGTCCATGCGGGCTGTACATTTTAGAATGGTGTCCCCTGCGGGAATCAAACCACAAACTGTGGTGCTGCAAATCTGCCAACTGAGCCACACCAAACGTTAGGTCATACCAACAGTTCTCCGGTCCCACAGAGCGCGATGTGCATCGGGCTGCCATGTCTCGTCACGCTCTGGAAACTCCTTGTAGTGAGTCGGGTGCCTGCAAGCTTGACAGTCGTTGCTGACCTGCGAAAGCTGCTAGTTCAAATGGCTTTCGGTTGAACGAGCAGTGTGATATAAATAAGATTGGCGTGGCAAGATGTATATTGGATTTTTTCTATCGTTGACAAGTATTTTAGCAAAGAAATGGACAGAAACCTTTATGGCTGCTCATATGCTCTCTGTATAAAGACAAACCATCTCAACAGGTGTGATAGAAGCGAGACGTTTCAGAAACATTTTGTCGATGTCAGACAGTATTCTGTCAACAATGGAATCTTTGGTTGCTTGTATATGTATTTTCCATGAAATGGCAGTGGAATTGGGGATTGATAAACGTTGTAAGTCGTATTCTGGTGATGCCAGGATTGATTTGTGCCTGCTGTTTCATAAGTCTTTGGTTATAGGTTTGAGCGCATGTGCCAAGATCAGAGTGGGCACATTTGCTATTTAACTCAACCATTTTCATCACTTAAGTTTTCATTTGAAAATGCGGCGGGAACTCCTTGCTGTTAGATTGTTATTCAGTATTTTTTTAGTTGGGTTGGGGGTTTGGCGAATGGTATGGTACCTTACAGAAGGTGTGTCATTTCTGCTTTCTACGGTCAACTACGTTTTCAATACGCTGGATAGATATAGCAGCTAACTTTATACCACCTCGCTAGCTTTCAGCGTTCGCATTGCTATGGCCTATCCGGCTCGTAGTATATAACTATTGGCGAGTTAAATAATTCTGTATAAGAATTCTGGGTGTAGCTTTAGTCTTCATTTGTAAATGATCCATTGTATAGGTCAATAAAGTACTTCAAATTGCTTGGAAAAGGCTTTGTTACCCCTCATGGCAATTTAATAATATTTCTTCTGGGTTCCTCAGATATCTTTTTGATCTAAGCGATGTGTAAACACACACACCCATGTGGTTAAGACCAACCAGACCAGATGTCTTATCTTCATGGTTGGATGGACCCTCCCAGGTTCAATCTGTTGATTATCTCATAGTTTGCATCTGTTCTGGTGCAACTGATTGCAATTTTACGTGTTGAATTTGATGGTAAATTCATGGGTGAACTTACTATTTTAACCATTTGTTAATGCACTTCTGTTCATGTATAAACGGCTTCAAAGTAAAAAAAAAATGTTTTAAAAGGGTTTCCTTTATCAATGAATTGGGTTGGAATTTTGCTAAAATATCCAAATATGTAAAACAAAAAACAACTTTCCAGGGGGGTGTACTTAAATAAAAAAAATGTATGTCAGATCGCAGATTTTTCAGTGTCTTACGAGTGATGTCTGTATTTATCCCAATGTATTCTTTTGACCTTTTTTTCTTCTGTAGGGTACTTGTTTGACTTGTAGGTGCAGGACACTACTTCCATTCGAATCTCACCGTTGGTGTTTTGGCTAGAGCAGGTGAAAGGGGAGCAGCCAAGGATTGGCCATGTGGAGCTGAAGGCATAAGGGCTGTCAAACAATGCCAAAGCCAAAATATACAAACGCAGTCATCTGGTCGATGCTCAATCTACTCATCTTGAATACTATAGTAATGACATTTGTGTTTCAAGTAAATATAACGCAGAAAAATAACAGTATGTCAAGCTTATTTTTATCTTCTGGATATGTGGTGCTGAAGCCACTCAGTCACACTTATTTCTATTAATACACAGCTATTTTGTAAAACTGCTTGTCACATTATTGCCTGGCTACCAGACGTCTAAATACATTGATACACTTGAATCATGTAGCCAAAGCTGTTATCTCTAGTAACTTAAACAAAGAGTTAGTATTCAGAGCCTTGTACAGGGCCAAGGTAACATATTTTGGCATGGAGATTTGAACCATTGACCTTAAGGCAAACTGTCCCGATGTTGAGGACCCTCAACGTCAACAATGTCATTGATGTTGCCTTGTGACTGCAGGACAGAGGGTTCAATTCCCGGGATCACCGCAAGTCCAACTTACTCATTCACCCTCTCATTGGTTCTGTTCCATTAAGAAATGCTAGTGAACCATGACAATTCAGACATGAGTTGATGTCCACTACAAGTGTTCTATTTAGACAGGGTGGCAAATGTTCACACTGGGAAACGGGTTTCGTACTCAAATCGATGCCTCGTGGGCCGTTTCCAAAAAAAGATGGTTTAAAATGAATCCAACATGACTGTAGGTCAATGGATTAAAGCACTGGACAAGTGGTACATATTAGTGTTTCATTTCTGATTTGATACACTGCTTGTTTTTACACCGTGTGTTTAATAATAAAGTAGTGGTGTAGTACTTTACTTGGGGTCTGTATTTCAGCGTAGCAGAGGTTGGTGCCTGAGGAGTGAAAAACCGTTCCAACACACAGTATAATAAAAACATTAGGACAGTGAAACCACAACACACCTTTAAATCCCAGCACTGGCGGATAGATCTGACAGCTGTGTTCAACCACGTTTCCAAGACTCTCAGGCTGATTAGTATCTGACAAATAATAGAACGTCCCGGCTGTTTTATACGGCAGGCGTAGAAATAATGAGAACCAGACCAGGCTCACATTGGGGTTCTGAGTGGCCCTTTCCTAGCTGGAGTCCAGTTCTCATTAGCGTGGTTTTATTTGCTGTAGAGATTCAGCAGCTGAACCAGCCATTCTGCCAGACTGTTAATTATGCAGAACGTGTGTTTTGTGTTGTGTGCTAATTCATTCTGAATGAAACATGCATTATTGATGAGTGAACACAGACATCGTCTCTCTGCCACTGTCTGTCCATCTCTTCATCGCTGTCTCGGTTTATTAGTTGCTCTCTCTGTCTCGTTCTCTACATCTCATTCCCTCCATCTTTTTTTTTGCTGTCTCAGTTTCTGCCTCATTCTCTCTGTCGCCCTCTCTTTCTCTCCATCTGTTTCTCTCGCTTTCTGTGTCCCTCTACATCTCTCAGTTTTTCTCTGTTTGACTCCTCCCCTCTCTGTTGCTTCATCAACATCTTGAGCGGTATTTTACAATGTGAGCTGAGGTAGCACATCTTGTCTTATGATGAGATTAAAACGTGGGTTCTGAACCAACCAGCAGTGGCATTTATGACCAAAGATGTTATTTGTGAAAGTTCCAGTCAACACAGTCGACCGCAAAGCTACTTAGTAATTTAGTCATCCTAAATAGGAAATCTCTCTCACCTCACCTGGCTCTAACCTGTCAGAGCACATTATGTACAAGCAAGTGTTGAACACACCGTTATTTTGAAAATAGTTCATGTCAACCGAATGTCGTAGCAGAAAGCGTTCACATTTACACCTCCTCGGAAGTAAAAATGTCTGTTGGAAATTTAAAGGAACTTCTGTTGTTTCTAAAGAATCTACCCCAGCAACAAATCCACCATGGACCCGTTTTCCAAAAGTTATTTGAGGAACCAGTAACATTTCTTTCAAAGAGCATCCTCAGAGTGAGAGGACCCCCTGGTGGATACTCCAGGAACTTTGTATTTTTAGAGACAAACTGATAGATATCTAAGAGAAGTAAACCGTCCAAATTCCATGCTTTGCCAGATCTTCAGATGTGATTGATACTGTCTATATGGCCCAGACTATATGCAGCATCAGGGTAAGAGGTACGTGTGTGTGTGTTGAGCTGAGATCAGGGAAAGTCACATTCTGGTAGCCTAAGTCCATGGAAACCTCCTGATCTTAAAATACCTCATCAGGCATTAACACTGTTTCTGAGCTAGAGCGCTTTGTGTGTGTGTGTGTGTGTGTGTGTGTGTGTGTGTGTGTGTGTGTGTGTGTGTGTGTGAGAGAGAGAGGCTGTCAGGGGATGTTTCCCCATCCTGTCATTCCTTGATGTAGCAGGAAATCATCCTAGTTGGATCCTTTCAGGCCTTCAGGGTTGGATGTCCCCCACTCCGTTAGACACACAACACACACACACACAGACAACACATATACACACACACACACAGAGTACACAGCACACTTATGCATGCACAAACATACATAGCATATATACACACACACACACACACACACAGGGATCTCCCCACTGCCCTCCACCCACGTAACAAATATGCAGTTATTAGATGAACAGAAATGCAGTCTTTCTCCCTGTAATAAATGACTCATGAAATTAACCACATTACTCACAGCTCCCCACCTTAAAATTGGTAAAACAAACCTTCATCTAAAAATATAAATGTATTTTTTATGTGACTGGCCTTTAGTTTTTTCTGCAGTGTCAAATATGAGAAGTGGCTGTTAAATTTGGGACTGGCCCGTTGTATTTAAGATTCTATGGCCTCTGGTTTGTCTCTCTTGCTCGGGGACACAGCGATGTCATGATACCAGAAATGTTGTAGTTGATACCAATACCAGCAAATACCAGCCTACTGCTACCTACTACTACGTTTAGTCATTGTCTCGAGAGGCCAAACCTCCAATCTCCTTTAGCTCCTTGGTTAAGCCATTGTAACATCATATGGAACATAGTTGGTTAGGCTACACAGCAATGCCAGCTGTCTCAAACTAAAATAACGTGTATTTCAGGATAAGAATGTAACATGGGCAATACTTTGGATACGTTGTTAATGTAACGTGTATTTCAGGTTAAGGATGTAACATGGGCAATACTTTGGATACGTTGTTAATGTAACGTGTATTTCAGGTTAAGGATGTAACATGGGCAATACTTTGGATACGTTGTTAATGTAACGTGTATTTCAGGGTAAGAATGTAACATGGGCAATACTTTGGATACGTTGTTAATGTAACGTGTATTTCAGGGTAAGGATGTAACACGGGCAATACTTTGGATACGTTGTTAATGTAACGTGTATTTCAGGGTAAGGATGTAACACGGGCAATACTTTGGATACGTTGTTCATGTAACATGTATTTCAGGGTAAGGATGTAACACGGGTAATACTTTGGATACGTTGTTAATGTAACGTGTATTTCAGGATAAGAATGTAACATGGGCAATACTTTGGATACGTTGTTAATGTAACGTGTATTTCAGGGTAAGGATATAACATGAGTAATACTTTGGATACGTTGTTAATGTAACGTGTATTTCAGGATAAGAATGTAACATGG
>JACXGJ010002405.1:0-66239 GCA_016801105.1 Esox niger | reverse complement strand
CACACACACACACACACACACACACACACACACACACGGAATCAGTCTGACACAGCCAGACACTAAACCACCTCGGTGTAAGGAGGATTACAACGACTTCAACGTGACCCCTTCCCCCGGGCCCCCCATACCCCCCCTCCCGGGCCCCCTATACCCCCCCGGGCCCCCTATACGTAGATCCTCCCCTGTCAACCCGTTTGCCATGAGCGTGTGGTGCTAAATGTACACCAGGACGGAGTCTGCTGTACTGAGCAGGGTCATCGCTAGTTTAAACAGGTGTGCTTATGCAGATGCAATGGAGCATGTGGTCCGCATTAGCTACAGCAAGCAGCAGAGCTTAACGAGTGTTTTAGCAGCCGTCAAGACTAGCGGGTCAAAAGGGTCTCCTATTATTTATTCTCAATCTGCCCTATAGGCAGCTTATCAACAAAGTGCATTGGAAGGGATAGTAAAAAGAAAAGAAAAAAATCTAATGCGTATGTTCGTTTAATGGCAGCCATATGGGAACACTGCACCAGAACACCAGAGAAAGAGTCATGCTTCATAAAACTAGGAAGCATTCGTCTTTTGTCTGTTATATTAGACTCTTCTCCAGGAAGAAAGAAATCCTTTCTTTTTCACACAACGGCAATGGTCTCAATGAATGCCAGTAAGAATCCGCTGAGCCATTCAGGCTGCCAGTTGATTTATCCCTGCCTCGCTACACACCAATCAGCTCGTCCCACCGCCACACCGCCAGCAAGTCACTTGTCTGCCATTTCAACACAAGATGGAGACAGTGCCAAAAGTTCCAATTAAAATCTCAGTTCGCCATGACGCTCACCAAATGCTGGGCTTTCCAACAAAGTCGGGGAAAACACAACAAAAGCTACCGAATTCTGCGGACGAGCCGCATCTTCCTGGTTTCTGCCGAGCACAAAATAAATTGTCTTGTTAGAGAGGAACAGAGCATGTCGCAGATAAGAGGCCAACGGTGTTCAAAGAAAAAGGCAGGCCGGTAAAGCCTGCGCAGATTCCACATCATCGCCTCACTGTCCCTTAATGAGCCTGTAAAGAAGAGCCTGTCGCGTGTCCGCAAACCACGCCTGTCTCGCTCCAATCACAACGCCTAACGGGTTTTTATTCAAATCTCAAACACACAACTGTCACACATCCGCTCGGGCCGCGCTGCATCCGTGCTGTTATTTTACTCAGAAAGGATGTTAACAAGACAAATGAATGAATAAATACACAAATAATGTGTTTAGACAATGTTAATAATGCATGAAAAGTAAGCTGCTTTTTGACAGCTATTCCACTGCTGAGGACTTTGGAGACTTTGGTAGCGGGTTCATAATTTTTTTCTCCTTCCCAAGATGCAACTGTCGTACCTCTGGTGCTTTTGTTTGCAATCTGGCCAGTGTCTGGTGCACTTGTGGTACTCCCTTCTTGATTTAAATAGTATATTAATCAGCCATTTCAATTATAGGTGGTTCTTGGAGAGCTGAAGAGATAAGAAGCATGCACAGACCAGCTGGGGGGTTTTCCAGGAACATGAAACCACCTGCCTGGGTCATGCATTTCCACAACTATTAAAAAATCACCTAATAGTGAAAGTGACTCACGTCAAATGTCATTCCTTCTCTTTTCTTTTTATTGGAGGATTCGGTAGAGGAAAAAAACCCAACATTCAGGCATCATTGACTACACTTGACTGTGGAAGCAAACATCAAAAACACAGCCAAACAAATGAAAGTTCAGCAACGTCTTCACTGAAACTGCTGAGAAGAACAAAATAAAATAAATTGAAGGTTAGTCTCGCTCAGGTTGAGCTGACATGTGAAAACAATATAAAGGGGTTTGAGGAAAAGAGGAGGACAATGCAAAACAATTCAGAAATGAGATACCTAGTGTTCTCAACTAATCCCCCGACCTGTTCTCTTGCCGTGCCAGCAGGGAAACTAAACCAAATTCAGGGCAGCTTAAGTGCTCCCTCGAAACAGTCAGCACTCCACCAACACACACACACACACACACACACACACACATTTGACTGCAACGGGGCATTCAACCATAGCAATAAATTGTTTCTTTGGGATGTGGGGTTCATCACCTCTCTGTATAGCTCCACCCTACCTGTCCCCCTCAACAATCCCCTATCCAGCCCCAAAGTCTGGCAACTGCAGTCAGGCAATGAAGCAAGGCAGGGATGGGAGCTCAAACACAAGGGGCGCTGTCCCGGGCCAAGCAGTGGATTAGCAAGCAAGAGCCAGCAGGGGGTCTGAATGTGAATCATAAAGACAGCGGACTGTGGAGTAGGCCAATGCAATGGGCGTTTGGAGTCTCATTTTGTTGAGCGGCCTGCATTGGTTTCACATACTGCTATCTGACCTTTCCCTACAGAAGTATTTCGACGATAGATCATCATTAATCAGAATTAGTTTATCTAAAGGATCCTTGTTTTTTCATTTGTCCTTCAACCTTTTGACCAAGTTAGCACCGATAGAGTCATAACACGAGTCATGACTCATGTTATGACTCGGGAGCCAACCGCTGCTCCAAATTCAACAGGCAACCCAAGGGATACTCTCCAAATCACTTCACCCTACTCTCCAAAAGTTAATGTCAAAACTTCCTGGAAAAGGGGAAGGCATGTCTAAAGGAAAAATTAAGAATTTCAGGAAGTAATAACACTGTAATCCAACACAATTCAGCCTAGTCTGGAACTGAAAACAGCGTAGGATGGAAGGATTTGAACAAAAACAAATCATTGGTTTAGCAAAAGAGTGTGCTGAAACTAGAGGTCGACCAATGATCAACCTGCAAGATTAATTTAGGCCGATTACAAGATTTGAAAACAATCGATTATCTGTTATGAACGCTGATTATAGTCGATATATATTTAGGGGAGAAAAACAACCTCTAGTGTTAAAATTATGTTATGAAACTGCAAATGAGTCTGTAACCACTCCTTCAAGCAGAACGAAGATCTGCATGAAAATGACTACAAGTTGTGACCGACAGAAATGCTGTTGTTGCAAGCTAGTTAGAATGAAGCGTAGCTTTTAGAAAAAAATTAATCATCACACAAGAAATAGCCAGCAACACATGGTTGATCTTACATGTTGGGTAGCTAGCTGAACTAGCTATTAGCATACAGCGTTGATTCATGTTAGGCCGGTTACTTAAAGGGGCACCTTGTAGAATCCTGCCTCTGGCGTTTAGAATACGGAATTTAAACAATAACGCGACTTGTCTCCTACTCCTCTTACCTCACCAAGCGAGACCGGAGTAGTATTAGCTAGTCCATGGTGGTTTGGTGTAGTGATGTGTTTTTGGCGATTTAGTAAAAGGAGACGTTCATTTGGCTCCTTACTTTCCAAATGTACCGTATAGCTCAAACAAAGATTATCTGCATACAAGGTGACATTTGTATTAACAAAAGACTGCATATATACATACAAACATACAAACTATAAATATCGGGGAGAGCGCGTCTGTGTTCCACGTGCATTTCCCCATTAGTGTAACCTCAGCAAAAAACAGCAGGCAATCTAAAAAAGACAAAGAAGACAGCCTATTTGAACGTTCAGCCCAGGCTCTAAAACAATTCTAGCCTAGTCTTTTGCCTTCATATTGGGGGTTTACACTTTCTTCATTGTTTCGGTGTTATTTCTTTAGCATTTTAAACGAAGAGCGGTGCAGGCGCCAAATCAGCGGACTCTTTCAGACCCGGCCAGAAAAGCCGTCTCAACAAAATTATCGGAATGCTAGTTCAGGTTGGGTGGATACTGCGAGTGCCCAATACACTTCAATTGAAACGGATAGATGGATACACAATGTGTATTTATCGACAACATTAACAAAATACACCGTGGAGAGATGTTACCTATTCTGTAAAGTACGTCAAGATGTTATCTGAGTGTCTTTCGGCTACACCGTAGTCGTAGTAACCAGAGATCTGATAGCGATATAGTGCAATTTTGACCGAGCAGAAAGTATAGCGGCGCGGGATACTAACTAGCTAACAAGCAAGCTCTGTACTGTAGCAGTTCATTTATTGAAGCAGCCATTAATGCCGTGCCAGCAGAGATGATTGCGGTGCCGGGGCTGCGCTCCGTGTAATGATTCAAGTCTGAACTCCAAAGATTAAGACCAGATTTAGACTACATTAATAGTTGATTAAAATTTAATTAAAATAAATTTAATTAAAATAACATGAACATAATATGTAAATACAATGTTCGATTTACACCAACAACGAAAAACGCACTGCGTTGCAAGGTGCAACACGTGCGCACAGCTCTTCGGCCAACTGAAGTAGAAAATGCAGGCTACAAACTCACTGACAATGTTGTTTACCTGGTTACATAGGAAGGCGCATCTGTCTAACAAATGTTGATGCTGGTGATAGAATTGTTTCCGTCCCATTAAGAGACTGTCTGGTTATTAAACTGGATATGCATCTAGTTATTAATGGGGAAACTATTAAGATAACTATTTTAATTGATGTATTATATTAGGAAATCACAATAAAACAACAGATTGTTCTTATTGGCTTTTCAGTATACAAATAATCATCCTACTCTGTCGACTTCTATAAAAAAAATCCAACAATTTAGATTTTTGAACTCCTGAGTCAATACTGATGCCCTCTGGAAACGATGTGACTGGCAATAACCGACTGATGAAAAAGGAACTGGATTAAATGAACAAGTTTTCTATGGTGGCATCAGGTCTGGACTATTTGACTCTTATTAAGTTATAGACCGAATCTTCATGTTAACTCACTGTAACGTCTCCCTGCTCATTGACACTCAGCTGAAACCAGTCATCCCATTTCTCTACTGGAGAAGAATGTCACATATCAACTTACCCAGTGTCCCTCTCTCTCTAGCTACAAGAGCCTTCGGAAAGCCCTACTTCCCACATCTCATTCCATCACTGTCCAGCCCAGAACATCCCACCCCACAGCCCCATTTCCATTCTTCCAAAGCAACCCTTCACTCTGCCTCTGTTCCCCCTTCCCGCCCAACCATGCCCTTAGCCCAATACTAATTGGTAAATCTGTTGAACCATAGCAGTTGCAACAATGAGACACCTGGAGTTCTGTCAAAACAAGTTTCCCTGTGAAACGGCCTCCAAGTGCTAATACTGTACACACTCCCCTCTCTATCACTCACAGCCCAGCCACGGAATCAGGTGTGGGATTTTGGTGGGGTGGCCTGGACAAAACGTAAGGAAATAAAGGTAATGGAAAGGGTTGTGATTTTAATACAATTTATTTGGGAGGATTATAACTGTGACAAATATGTCAGATTTATATATGTGTTTGTACACTACAGTGATTTATGGGTTAGTGATAGTGACCCGTTAAGGGGTTCTTCGCGGGTATAGTGCGATAATATAGCTGGCTAGAGGGGGTTTCAAATAATCAACAGTCATTTGTATTTACTTCTAAAAATGTTTTCAATGAAAAAAGCTTTGCAAGTTTTTGTTAAAATTGCTGAAATTCTATAGTTTAAGCCCTATAGTTTACAAAGCAGAAATGGTTAAAAACGACTGTTAAAGCCATGTAAGTTGAGTCAGTCTGCACATGTCAACACTTGAGTAGTTGCTTAAAGAGATCAAGAGGAGGGGTAAATCCAAATGTTGCCTTGAATGTCTATGAGCTTAAGCAAAATGTAAACTGTTATTATTATAAAGATTGACAAACAACAGAGCAATGGTGGATCCAAATATGTCCACTTCATGCCCCTAGAGCTATTAGTCATGTTTAAAAATGTCTTGAAATGTATTCAAAGATGGTTGTAATGTCAAAAGTAGTTTTTACAAGCAACCTGTGAACAGGTAGTTTTGTACATTGTAGCTTTTACAATTTTGTCCCTACAGGGGGCAGAGTATTCTTATAACAAATAATAGCAATAATGAGAACAGATCATTTCCACAAATACGTGCTTTGCCTTAAGCCAGAACCCCTTATAAAATGAACCCGATCAATTCAGTCATCAGTCTATACACTCTCTCAAGTTCACTGCCATCAACACTACTTTTCTTTTGTGCTCAAACTCATACAAACACACACACACACACACACAGACACACACACACACACAGCATGGTGTCTGAAATAATGTGCAACTGTGCTTGACAACCTTACTTGATGTGACCAAGACTGCTTATGTAGCACACAAACTAAAATTGGATTGAGCACGTAGACCTTAGACAGAGAGACACAGGTACCGAAAAAATATGCAGACGCACTTGTGCAGACAAACACATATTTAAGACGCACTCACACAGAAACACAGACATAGACACACCCAACAGAGCTCCTGCCCTACCTAGGCAAACAAGTTCTGGCAGACACTTTTTCCAGGAGGGAGGGAGAACTAGAAGAAGGATAAAGGAACTGGGAAAGATTTTTCTCAACTTTTGCACCATATGTATACGTGAAATGTATAAAGTGTAATGTTTTTATTACCGACACGATCCCAGTGAGATGTGTGAAATCAACAAGCAATTGATCAAGAGACACCTCAACACACTGAGGGTCTATACAAAGGAGACTCCTGAATGACAACCCACGGTGAGCCTCTCTCTCCGTTCGCCAGGCTAATAATGCAACCATGAGCTTTAATCTAGCCTAGTGCCTACGGGACTAGAAGCAGGCACCTCTCTAGGCCAAGGCTAGCCATTATGTCCTCCTTTCAAACCCTGGCTGTTTGGCTCATGAAGGAGGGCTCTACAGTTGACTGACACACTGGGTAGCAAAAAGCAAAAAGTAAAACAGACAAAAACCTACACGACTTGACAATTCTTGGACCTTAGGTGGCTCAGAAAAAGCTGTATCGTGCGTCCCTCACCTTCAGCACACAGTCATTCGGAGCCTTGTATTTCATCGTCATTCATATAGCGCTTTAATTCACATTGGCATGTACTGACAGATTAGCCATGATGGGAGGGAGGCTTGAAAAAAATATGAATGGATGCGCAACAACTTGACCGTGCCCTTAGTGTCCAGCTTCCTTTCACATATGGGGTATACAAAGTATATTTAGCTACGATTAGTTAAACAAATCTGAATAACGACTGTGTGCTACTTCATACTTATTTTTCCTACATTTAAACCATAATGCAGAACACGGTGAGGCATTTGGCCGATAAGCAACAGCTAAGGGCTGTTCTTAAGCCAGATGCAAAGCGGTGTCCCTTGATACAACCCCAAGCTGTGGTATTCTGACCATATACCAGTTACTGACACAATTAGAACAGTAAATATTGATATGTGATCTCAGTCCCGTCATATATTACCTCTTATAAACTGGGGTGGTTTGAATCCTGAATGCTGATTGGCTGATAACCATGGTATATGAGACTGTATACCATGGGTATGACACAACATCACTTATTACTGCTCTAATTATGTTGGCAACAGAGTTGTAAGAACAATATGTAATCTTGGGGAATTGAAATATATGGCCAATATACCACACCTAAACAGTGCATCCTGGCACTCCATGATATGTTGTGTTTAAGAACAGGTCTTAGCAGTGACATATTGGCCATATACCACAACTCTCATGCCTTACTGCCTACTAACAGCCAATCAGCATTCATGATTCAAACCATCTGGTTTACAATTACTATATATAAAACAGCTTTACGCAAATCAACATTCAGGGTTGGAACCACTCAGTTTATAACACAATATAATCTATCGGCTTGAGTTTTCTTCGATACATTTTGGGAAATATATTGTAGTATAAAACCCCTCTTAAACTACACACACATACACACACAAGTTTTGCAGGCCCGCATTCAACCACAGATGCCGATAATATAGACTAGAGAATCCTCTTGAAGACAGCTGCTAAGAGAAGTAGATGAAAAGAGAACAGAAAGAGATTCTCTCTCCCGGATGGTAATTCAAACACCAACACAATTACAGAATACAGTCATTCGGCAGAAGCCTGGAAAACGATTGACATGCCATAATGTGACAAAGATTTACCAAGAACCTCAGAAGTGATGGAGATAAATCCTGATCAATAAATGCCATACTGTCTGACAGAAAACCTTTATGGACCTGAAAGCATTTTTGTATAGCATGTTCAAACAGCAGATACTTAAATCAATAGACACTTTGGCACTGTTCTAAAGCCAAAGCGCACAATACCGTAAGGATAGAAAGCGTATCGCTACCTTGAGAGTCAACAATCTAAACTATCTAATGTGAGCTACACTGGTAGAGACAGAACACAGTCAGTCAACTGAGGTAGGCAGCTCCTTGGGTCGCACCGCTAGAGTCAGTTACAAGCCAACAACTTACAAAACACAGGGCTTTCAAAATCATCTCAAGAAATAAACCGCCTCACAGAAGTGGTAGGAATGTAATGAGTGTTGCACAAGACATCAAAACACATGTGGTGTTCAGTACCACGGTTAAAAGGTCAGTAGGTTTAAGTAAGAAATCTCCCCAAATATCTGCACCGGCCGCCATTTTAGAGTAGCAAAGCAAGGCAACAACACATCACAAGCAGCAGCAGCAACCAATCAACAGCAAGACACAACAATATAGCATGATTATGTTATCATTTAGATTATTACTGTGGTTATTGTTACTTAGTTTTTTTTTTAATCATCATTATAATTTGTCAGTTGTTATTTTGGCATCATCAACCAGCTAACAAGATACTTGGAATTCAAAGATCTCACCAACTGAAATTGGTGAAGGCTCAGATCTGACTGTCCGGGGAATTCCAAGCAGAAGGGCCCCTGAAAGGCAAAGATGGACGTTCCCGAGTCACACAATGATATCAGCTCACACACGCACGCACACACATCATCCTAGCCTACCAGGGACATGAATACAAAGCAATGTGTTCTCAGAAGAAATACGCCTAATGCACCCACTTTTTCACTAGCTTGGCTATTCATTTATTTAACCTTCCATTTCCTTTCTTTTCTATGCTTCAGCTTACTCCAGGGTGCCTTAGCTGTCTATCCATATACACACACATTTCACAGAGAATATGAGAACATGGGATGGAGCTGGGTTGGCTACATGGCTACTGTCTGACTAGATGTTGATGGCAAGTTACTTGGCTGTTTTACTGTCTAGCTAGATGTTAACACTGGAGTTGCTTCGCTGTTCTCGCTGATGGTTCAAAGACATTGTCTTCTGTGGCTCTTAAGGAGACTGGGGTGACATGGGGAGGCGGAGCAAGCTAACAGCCTAATCAGGTTTTACAAAACTCTACAATCAG
Organism: Esox niger; assembly: GCA_016801105.1. NCBI lineage: Eukaryota > Metazoa > Chordata > Actinopteri > Esociformes > Esocidae > Esox > Esox niger. Next base: position 56,991 of record JACXGJ010002405.1, on the reverse strand, counting down.
GATATGAAGGGCATGGAAAGAAAGAGGGAGAAGAAAAGAGGAAAAAGGAAGAGAAACAGGGAAGAAGATAAGAGTTCACGTATCAGTTTACAACAAAAAAACGTGCACACTAATCACATTGTGCACAGTCATTCAGACACACACACACACACACACACACACACACACACACACAATACCCTACTGAAACACCTAGGTAAGTTATGGCGAATCGGTTCTCTATAAAGTCCTGAACATGTTACTTTGATCAAGAAGGTTAACGACTCGTATTTGCTGTGCTTAACCCCGTGGGAGCCTGATTCCTCTGGACAGGCGTAGCTCCGTTATCGGTGTGACTGCCTGCACACGTGTTCTACATCTGCACCTCGGTCAAACATTACCCAGAGTGGCCTTAGTTCACAGAGGTTACATAATGTCTAAGTGCCACCCAGAGGTAGAGAGGACCATGACCCCCCCCATACAATCTTCTATGCATGGAAGTCATCATACACATTTCTACCTGGAATCAGATGACAACACAAGGAAAAATACACCAGCCCGACCTCAGTCCTCTGCCAAGCAAGAAAGGTCCAAACATGACACTACTGCGGGTCAGAATGTGGCTGGTTTTCCTCCCAATAATTCCAATAAATACTTTTGTCTTTCCAGCAGCAATTGCCGCTCAATAGTGTGTCTGTAAACAGGACAGTGTTGTAGGGGAACAATGACTTTGTCTAGGTCGGGTTTCAGTGACAGTCAGCAAGCTCCAGCCGTGACTGTTCCCATGACACACGTCTCATCTGGGATGGTCTCACATTTGGCCCCTGCGCTGGTTGTGAGGTCAGCGTGACAGTAAACGGTCTGCTTTGAGACAGTAGAGCGGCACGGGCTTCGTCGGGTGCCCAGGATTGGCACAGGGCCTTCGTCTGAGGGTGAGGCCATGTCTCCCCTGGCAACAGCAGGACACCAGGCGGCTCAGCTCCAGGGCACCATCGCCTCGACAACAGACCGCATAAAACTGACCTGGGATCATCCTACCATCGACTTGGGCCAGACAAAAGTGCGGTAGAGGAACAGAGACCGACAGACAAAAAGACAAGAGAGGGAGACGGAGACAGAGGGAGTGGGAGTGAGAGAATCAGAGAGAGAGTGGGAGACAGAGGTGAGGGCAGTGTGCTCCAATGTGCAACCATGGGGGCGTTGATTAACAGTGTAGGAGGCCAGGCTCCCTCCCCAGGCTTCCAACCCCCACAGGTATTGTCTGTACAGCCCAGGTGCACCACCATTCAGATGGGGGGGACACTTGTCTTCATTTAACTCCTCACAAAGGTGGACACCGGGTGGACAAGAGACCACTGGCTACATCCTTTCTCAGGAGGGCCAGCCAAGCCGGGGACTGAGAAGTCATGGTGGGCATTTCCTGAACAAATCTATTCTGTTTCAAAATGGAGGCACGGGGACTTCATTGCAAGCCAACCCCAAGTCCTTTCGGTGGCTCTTGTTCCCGTGCACTTTCTATAGAGAAACAAATGGGCCCGAAACGTGAAAGCCGACCGTTCATTGGTTCGAAAGCCTCAGGTGGGAGGTCTTGTCAAACACAGACGTAATGGTCAGATTCCACCACTTCCTCTGTGCTAATTATGGTCCACTTAGAACGGCAGGCGCACAACAGGACACTATACCTCTGCCTCACTCCAGCTCCCTCGCGCTGAACGCTTCACCGCCCCTGAGAGTCACACACCCGGGACACGCACGGCACTGAAACCCGGGTGGGAAAGGGTTAACACTCCAGCCATCCCCTGCTGCCAGTGGAAGCCCAGAAAACAATGGGGACATTGTCCGGCACGAACAAGACTCTGAGGAAAGGTCTTGTGTGGTGGGGTGTGGTTGCTCTGTGTGTGTGTGTGTGTGTGTGTGTGTGTGTGAGGGGGGGGTGAATGTGTGTTTGTGTGTCTGTGCGTGTGCTTTCAAACATGCGTATTCCTTCCCTGGTTCCCAAAATGTCAATTTAAGACACAATGTTAAAAAACTTGCACCACAATAGTGACTCCAAAATGGTTGCAAGATGTAGGCTATCATTTCCAGATGACTGGATTTAGAAAAGGACTCCATATTTTAAGCAAACAAGTAGTGATGTCACATTCCTTAAATTCCCTTGCCTTTAGACAAAGGAGAAATGTAAAGGACATCTCATAAATGTCAGGTCCAGAACAACACCACGTTATGCTACCGGGACACAGCTTGATGACTGCTTGCATAGCAGCAGTTAGCAGCTGTGATGGGAGGCACACACACACACACACACTCAAAACAGATCTGTAACAATTCATGAACCTGTCACAGATGTGGCTAAAAACAAATCCCATTTCCATCACCTCTAATCTACTAGAAAAATAGCACAATCCATCAGCCAGTGTAGTCCTTTGTGGTACAACAATAAGTTAGGAAAGAAATATCACTTTCCGTTTTTAAAGACAACAACTCATTGAGTTTTGATGATTTACTATGTGTGTTTGTGTGTGTGTGTGTGTGTACGAGCTTAGCCTGAACAGTCTGACTACAAACTGAAGGCTATTTTCTAAAAGATTCCCTCTAACCGCAGACTGTGTGAGGCACGAGACAACAATGTCTCTAGCTGGGTTTCTTTCTGGAAAAAAAAAATGAAGAATCCACATCAATAGAAATAAATAAATAATAACTTTCAGCCAATGGTGTAAAAGTTCAGCGGCAGCAGTTTGGAGGCTACCCCGTGAGGCGGTCAGACACTTCAAAGACCCTGGCGTGCCCCCCTTTGTGGGCATGGAAGATGGGGGCACGCCCTGCGCCCCCAGAACGGCAAGTCCCAGTGAGGTCACTTCCTATTTTCTCTTCATGGCTAACCCTCAAGACATCCACCCACTTCTATCTCCGAGACGGACCGATCCAACACATTGCCTGTTTGATTCACCGTGTCAGCCCGTCTGTCTTCATCCATCTCTTGTCTCTGTGTCCTTCAGTCTCTGTCCGTCTCACTCCCTTTGCTCAATTTATCATAAATATATCTGTGTCTTCCTTTTTGTCTTATTTCTATCTTTCTTCACGGTCTCTCTTGCTGTGTCTTTTTGAGGTTGTTGAAGGGTCACTTGAACATCAGAAGACGCTCTTCTTCTATATTGGCTGGCTATTATTGCCGCCGTGTCGATGGCACATTCCCATCTGAAGAGGTCAAGGTGCCCAGGTGTCCTACGCATTTGAAAGAGAAAATAAATGACTGTTTACTGGGTGGGGCGGAACAAGCCACAAAGGCCCAGGATGTTTCCTCTGACCTGAGTCACCAAAATGGATCTCTGTCTATATGTCGTTAACACTGGTACACTGGTTCAAATGCCCAGGCAAACGGAGAGAGGAGAAGGGAGACTGAGCAAAGACAATACCAGCAGCTTCCGCTTACATTCGCTAACACGTCCAGGGCATTGAGAGCGTGAGGCATTTGAACTATCAACATGTTAGACGTCATCGTATGAAATTCCTCTCAGAGTCCTAGGTACTGAGATGCAATGGAAGACGTATTTACAGCCACATGACTCATGGAGGAATAAAACTGAAGTATTTACCTACATCTTTACTGCTTCCTACCAGCTTAATGATTTCAGAGATGTGTCTCTTAAAATAACCAGCAAGTATGGCCTCCTGGACTTCACTGTATAAAAATAACTGCGACATCGCTCTGAGGATAACGAGGGCCTGTCCTACTGAGTTTGGTTGCTGCTGTTCGTTGGAGCACTGTCATCGCCATCTCTTTGTCTTAAGCAGAACTTCTGACAGGGTTTCTGTTTCAAATAAACAGGTTATTTTAAGCTGCAAAAATGGGCAAAAGACCAAGAAGTCTGGCTTGCCAACTTTTTCTTAGCGTTGAACTGGGACCCATTTATGATAGTATTTTTATTGCGGCTCACAGAAACTGGCTTTGCTTTTCACATACTAACAGTGACTCACGTGGAGACAATGCTTCTGCGCCATTTCATGTTTAAGTCTTCGTAGTGTAAACCTTAAGAGCTAAATGTAGACTGTGCTATTAGCTCAGAGGGTCAACCTCGGGTCAGGTATGTGGCAAACTGAAAATGAATCCGGAATGTATACTGTAGGAACAATGAATCTTCAGTTTGGCCTAAACTAAGTATGTTAATGTTGGAGGGCGGGGGTTAGCTGTTACATATCGGATAGTACTTGTCAGGTATTGTATCGTATCGTTTTGACAACAGTGCAATTCATTTTCTGCGGGTGCCCACACTGGCCTTTTGCTTTATCGTCTGTTCTTTATATTCTTTTGAAATATAGGGACGCTTTGTTTGAGCAATTTTCCAAAACTAAGCATCCAGAGGTCCCTGGCAATTCCCAAACAGTATACAGCATGTTCAATACTACTGCACATAGCCTAGGTATAAACCACCCTCCTAATCCTGTTACAAACACCTCTAACCTTCATGACAGACTCCTGACTGATCTTCCTCATTATACATAACGTTCACACTGACCTTTGGTACTGAACCAACGTGGCGAAACGCAACATTATAATAGAAATTTGCTTTTGAAACACTGACATGACTATCAGCCTGACAGGACTTCTCACGTCCCATGGTCCTGTAGTGTCACTGCCAGCCAGTCCTGCCCTTTGGAGTGAACAGCGCCGGCTAGTTAACTGTGTGGCCATAACACTGCCCACGCTGTGGCCGCAAGGTCATCAGAGTAAACATTCCTGCTCTCTGGATGCCGGTCATCCCCACAGGTTTCCTATTATGTTGATCTCATTATCCCGCTCCAGATTCGATTCTATAGCAAGTACTGGGCTGAGCTGGGCGGGGCCTCGTGTCGTCAGTCACAATGCAGCGGAAGTGATGTGGCCGTCCAAAGAGCAATGGCCACCTGCCACTTTGGCAACTCCACTACAGCTGCCAGCTTATCCCTTTCTCTCCCAGAGTGAGCTTTTTCTTTCCGCTGGCTTTACGCAATCACTAAGATCGACACAATCCCCCAGAAATGCTTGATATATGCAAAACCTGGCTCTAAGAGTACGATGAGTAGCTGGGTCTGATGGCTGGCTTAGAGGACGGGTTTGAGAATGCCCGATAAGGGTACGTAATAGAAGGATACAGACACTTTGTTTTAGATCAAATCATTGTAATGTAAAAAACCAAAACAGACCAAGAGCACCTGAAATATATACTTTTAAAAATGAAAAAATACATCCAGTATGGTGTTGAAGGTCTTGAGATAATGTACCAGGTAAATTTTGTCCCTGGTAACTTAATCCATAGGGTCATATTGGATTTTGGGTTTCACCAATATTGCACTGTTTCACGTGCACAGCTCTTTCCATGGTCTGTTTATCCTGCTCCCAGAATGGATGGTGAGGTGAGTCGAGGAATACACAAAATGGAAGATAATGTCACGGATAAAGTTCTTACGGATACAGTTTAATGTGTAGAACATCTAAGGACTCGCATCTCTATACTGAGTGTTTCCATTTCTAAGAAGATGTATCTGGGTGTGTTTAGAGCCTTTGTTAATGTTTTTTCCCATCCCCTGTACTGAATAATGAGGATGAGGAGCAGAGGAGCTGCTAGCAGAAACATTCTCAAAAACAAGTCAGATTCAAAAAAAAAAAAAATTGTCTGGACCCTTCTACCGCATGGCATTCAAACGAAAAAATAAGGACCGCTGTCTTGAAGAAATTATTCTATTACCTCTCCTTTAAAGTAGCTAGGCTTGTTAGTGAGTGACTGTCAGGTATGGGAAGGGGGCCGTCTCTCTAAAGTAGGTATTTGAGTTAGTCACTGACATCCATTCAACAGGTCTCGTGTTGGAAAGAGAAGGTATACAGAGGTGCACAACACAGGAAACAGGAGGAGGTTGTCTTTCTCTCTTAGGAGGCAAAAAGAGGTGAAGAAAAGTAAAGGTCTAAATGGGGTTTACTTACAACGATGTGTGCTGGTGATGGGGACCGCGCGTCTTTAAGGGCTTGTCTACTTTGAAGACTTCCGTGGTTAACGTCTAGCAGGGGCCATTTCATCTGTAGGTACTGGATGGTGAGAAAGAAACAAAATGGAGAAAGAAAGAAAATGTTAACAATGCAGAAAGCAAAAAAAGAAGGAAAGAAAAACACCAACACAAAACAATAAACAGTCTAAAAGTGAATCACATGATTTGGACAGTAAAATCAAACTGGAAAGCAAACAGATCTCAGGGCGGATGACACACCAGGTGGTTTTAGCCTCAGGGTATAGTACACAAGCTTGATATGAACCGGAGGAATCATAACATGTTTTGCATCATATTAGTCCGAAAATAATAAGAATCAAGACATTTATTACAGGCATCTAACATTTGGAGGGGGATTGTTTTTGCATTTGGGTATCCATTCAAGAATTAGTCAAATCTTAGAAAATTGCCTGAGAAGGCATTTATGGGAAGTCCATGAGTCATTTGAGACCAGAGATTTTTTTCTTCAAATTTGCTTAGCATGTGAGCACAGGCCGAACAAGAATCCTACAACGCATACAAAAATAAATCTTAGATAAATGAAACAACACTGTATAACACATCCAGAAAAACATTGCGTTCTTCCGTAACTAGGTTCCCAATCATCGTCATCTCATATTGCTGGAGTTGAAAGGATTTTGTGCTTTGTTCCAGCATTGTGGTACATTTAAACTAAAAGCAGATTTAGCTGAAGGGACCTCAACAGTCAGCCAATCCAGAAAACAGGTTCGACAACTCAGGTTTTTAATCAAGTTCCAATGTGGATTATGGGTTTTGAATAACCTGATGCCATTAAGGTGACTAGAATGTATTTTACTGGTCAACCTCATAAAGTGGTGCACACTGGAGCCAGAGAAAGCTGCTTGAATCCTCCTAGCGACTCAGTGAATGATTGACTTGGTTTTATCAGGACAAAGTGACACACACGCACACATAGATACCACATGGAGACATAGAGCACTTTAAATCTGATGATATGACGGTTGCTTTGGTTACATACAATAGTCGACCACTTTCTGTTTCCTGGACTCCGACAAGGAAGTAAGAAGGAATAAGGAGTGCTCTAAGCGATGAGCTAAGCTCTCAGAAGACCCAAGTCTGAGCCATTGTATGAAAAACTTTACAAGGGCAAGTTCTTCATAAAAAATACAAGCCTTGTTTAAGTATTGTGACCAACCTTTGTCAACAGGTCATATTGACTAAATCTACTTTGCAAGGATTCAAGGATACTCTCAAAAAGGCCGTCATAATGGAATGACTCAAGCAGAAGGGACTGAGAGAAAGATCCAGGGAATTATGAGCTAAGGATGAGGTAGAGGTAGTCAGAACTCTTGCAAGGCTTTACCTGGGCAACGCCATCATGAAGCAGACATGTTCAGATTCGCCACCGATACGAGGAGAAAAAACAGCACGGAACCTTTTGGGCTACACTTACTAAGCCGCTCTGGTTAAGATTGTCTGTTTAATGGCCGTTCAGAACCATTCAGAGGGCCACTCATTCAACGAAATAACCCAAGTATGTTACCCTGCTCATTCCACTACTACCCAGAGCTGAAGGCAGTACCTTAGACCTGGTGTATATATTTCCTTGGCCTGCTCCTTGGCTGTACTGTAGCTAATACTCTCACATGACGGATGAGGTGGTGGAGTGGTCACCTCAGCTTCCCGCCGTGGCCCTTGGAGGGCCCTCAACGTTAGTTAAAGTTACAGAGGGGTCAACAAGGTGAAACAGACACCTACAGTACAGTGTGAAAAATAGAACGAACGGATATCATGGTAATGACCTTTGACCTTTCATTACCGCTTACTGCCAGCAGGTGCCTTTAAAAGGGTATTCAAACCCATGCCAAACATTGGCCCCCTGAATTTGCATGAGGGCCGTGCAAACACAAAAACTGGGAAAGGGAGAAGACAAAACATTAAGGGCAGAAGTAGGCTGTGAATAAAAGACCTAAGACGCCCCCTTCACGTTGAAACAATGTCTTCAAGAACCACACAGGACAGGGACGAAACCCCAACAAGAGAACCACAAAGTGACAGAGGAACCCAGAGAGGAACAACCTTGAGTCGACAAGCACAGCTCTCTAGCCTCAAGGCCAGCACATGAAAAATGGGTTTGGAGTGAACCTTCACATACGTAGGGAAAGCAACCGTAATATACACCTCTTTATACACCCCCCCAAACACACACACACACAAAATAAAAGTTCTGATGAGTCAAGTTGGCCTTGTTTCTTGGCCTCTGAGTCGGACCTGTCACCGGACCAGGACTCCAGTCCAAAACTCGTCCAGAGCCGGAATCCTGATGTTGTCATTCCATCTTCCATCAGTGTCTCGATCCCAATCCCCCGAGTAAACCAATCACATCGTCCCTCCTCCTGCTCCACGGTCCAATACCACAGGTCCTTTGCTGTACATGCTTTGCAGCACAGCCCACACATCTACCTAATCAGAGCTTCCCCCGTGACCTCCGTGTACAGGCCCGTGCTAGAGGGGATGTGTGTGTGTGTGTGTGTGTGTGTGTGTTGCAACCCTTTCCGAGACCGTAGCTAAATCAGTGGTAATTAGTGGTGGGTTCAGCGCGGGGCGCCTCGCTGTGGTTTGGCTGGAGGGAGTTATTGACGCCCGTCCTCTGCCTCAGCAACAACAAGTAAACTCTGCCTGTCTCCACAACCACCCATTCATGACCCCAACAATGTCTCCACTGCAACTTTGTTTGTGTCTGTTTGAGCATCGAGGGGCGGACTTGAAAAGCTCCGGAGGTGTGGTGTGGTCTGCCCCCCCCCCCATAAAGATTGAAAGTGCCACTGTCATCTACGAGGAAACTCAAGGCAGATTCTACTGGTGCCAGGTTCAACATTCCCTTGTCATTGACTAGACTGGCCGACTGATTGTTGAGCACACAAAAATATCCATGCGGATCCGCAGGGAGGCACTGGGCAAGCGGACCTCCCTTGAGCCTGTTCCGTTGAGATGGCCGGGGGGGTGAAAGGTGACACCCCAGAGTGTGGCGCCGTAGCGGAGAGAGCCACACGGCCTGACAGGCATCTCCACTTTAGCCCGCTATTGCAAATGTTCCTCCACACTAATCCCTCCTGCAGGTTTTACAAGCACGCCAAGGAAAACGGAGCCCGAGCGAGTGCAAGGCTTTCCAACCCCGCCTCCTCCCTGCTGACGGACGCGCTGCCTGGGCTTGAGTAGGCCGTGACCCCTGACCCCTATTTGCCGCCCCGCCTCCTCGTCCCACGGAAAACCTCTCCTGCTATGAGGGCCCCCCTGGTAACTCAAGAGCCATTCCGATGTGACAAATTGCTCCAGAGTTCCAGGATAACTCTCTGGCCTCACACAACTCCACCCCCCTCACCCACCCCACATCCCCCCCTCCCCTAAGAGCCACCCAGAGTACACACTGTGCATCGGGGGGCTTCCCCCTCCCCTTCCTCTCGCTCCCCCCCAACTCTTCGCCGTGCCTCGCCTCGCTGGCCCCACAATGGGAGCTGAATGACTCAATTGTCTCTGATGAAGTGAAAGACAAGGGAGTCCTCTAAATCCTTACAGAGGGATGAACTCTCCCTCTCTCGCCTGGAGATTTCCCATAGCGACAAGCATGATGGTTGGAAACGGGCTGAGAAAGTGGAGGAGGGAAAGAGAGGGTGGTCTTTAAAAAGCAACCCCGTGCCCCCGCATTTCACAACCACAGTCCAACTGCTGCGTCGTGTCTCCTGGCCGGGTTTGACTGACTGCTGCAGGAGTTTGGCCTGGCATGGTATGAAGCGCTAAATGGGACCCAGACACACACTAACTGTCATCACAGTGCAAACCAGCCCGGGCTAACCCAGTGCCATCCGTTATACAGAAGGCCACAGCGGGAGACAACAGAGTGCATTGTAAAGGCTTACACATCATCCTCACATGTCCACGCCACCAGTTGGCCCATAGTAATTCAAATTTGATTTTGAATATAAAAATACTCTTATTTTGATATATTACAAACAGACTACTTGAACTTAAAAAAATAAAAACTTTGAGGAAATCATTCATACTGGCCTAATGCATAATGCTACTAAAGGTGATGTAAAAAAAAACACAACAACCCACGCATCAACGCTGACCAAGAGCTATTCATTGAACTCTTCTCGTGCACTTTTATTAGCAATAAACTACACAGTGGATTAGCAGCCCTGAATTTAGGAGGAGGTCGATAGTGTGAAACCTGTTCTCGTTGAAAACTCATCTGATGTGTTTATCACATGCAACCCGAGCCTCTGCACAAACCGGCTTGTTCATTTTGTTTTGGATTAAGACCAAAGGCTTTTCACCAACCGGACCAACAAGGCTTCCACAGAGCCAGAGTGGCTCAGAACACGAGGAATATTCCCAGCAGGCCGCAGAGAGAGGTTGGAGGGATTCCTGTTCGCAGGGCGGACGAAGTCCGGAGGAATCCCAGCCACGTAAGCTATGTGACAGGGAGATGGTTGGGGGGGGGGGCAAGGGCGGAGCCAACATATGGAGCCTGGGTCTCACTCCCAAGACCCCAGCAGATCCACAACCCATCTGGGGCTTCACAGGACAGCCATGACACAGCCATCCAGACACATACCACCCACACACACACACACACACACACACACACACACACACACACACACACACACACACACATACAGACACAGACATGTAGGCTACAAGGAGGAACATGTGTGCATTCACACAATAACACATGTATGTTCGAATACACTTCAAGCTCGACATATACACACATAGAGACAGGTGTGTTCACCACACACACACACACACACACACACACACACAAACACACAAACACACAAACACACAAACACACAAACACACACACAGCTGAACACATGCTCCAACACAGGAACAAACTGTGGCAGACCCTCCATCATCATGTCAAATAACAGCCTGGGGACCAGAGCTTGGGATCAGGGTGACAGCTTGCAGATTACATTAAATCCAACAACAAATATGAAAGTGCTTTAGTTGTGTTTGCTATGGTCAAACAAATGAAAGACCCATTTAAAAGAGACAAAATTCGACCCTGCCAGTCAAATACATTTGTTTTTTATTAACTGACTGGCATTGGTTAAGTCATTTGAATTCATTTCAGACATTTTTTTATGTGAGTTCATAACACTGATTTAAATAGAAACAGGATCAGGCATTCACTCTGTGAGTTTGTAGGAAGTTGTTGTTTTCAACAGTCAACATACTTAAACAGAGAAAATAAGGAAATGAACTACACTGACAATAATTCATTGCAGCTACAGCTTCCTGTTCGTGACAGACACGTGAGTTGTGACCAAAACAAGAGGGACAGAGACGGTTGCTTCTTAAGGGACCTCAACCTAAACATACTTGTCACTGATTATTAGTTGGTATTCCACATTCCGGAAAGTATTCTTCATCTGCCTAGAAGAAATACTTAAATTATGATTTCATCATACAAAATGGCCAGCTAGCTTTCCTAAATACCAGGCTATATAATGACTTATTGGGGAGCAGAGATTGATGTCCCACTAAGATAAATGGCTGCCTGCTACTTAAGAGATGAGGTAATGACTTTGAATGTAATAATAAGGTCAACATATAAACATTATGTAATATATAATATAATATATAGCTTAAAGGGGCACTGTGTGGAATCCTGCATCAAATGCTTACAAAACTCAATATGAAGATGAAAAACGATTTGCCTCCTCATTTTATCTTAATTGATTAGACCAAAATAGTATTAGCTAGTGCAGGGTGGTAAAACGTGGGGGGTAGTACTGTTAGTGTCTAAAGCCAGTATGAGGACACTACACCTCAATAGACGGACGAACTTGCGAGAAAGTTTCAATGGGGAATCTCAATTCCACAAAATATGCTACCTGCAAATGTCCTCTGGTCATTAATCCTTGTCTATGTGCTAGCAGTACAGTAAAAATCCTATGTATGACTCCTTTAAGTAATTTGATGGTGGATGCTCAGATAAAGTGATGAGTCGTTATAGTCATGGAGCTTTCACAAAAAACATTCAACCCACATAATTAATTAGATATAAAGTTGACAATCTCAACCAAAATCTGAGCAAAAGTCACTCAGAACCCAGCCTTATTGGGTCTGACTAAAAGGGCTCAGGAAGGGTTCTGTTTAACTTGACAGTATTTTAAGGCCAGCTGCTTGGTTCAGATATTACTTTAAAGTGGTCTCTGTAGGTGTTCCTTGTTGATATTTGTGTGTTCCTTTGTCCCGGCCACAGGTGCAGGGGTTAAACATGCAGCCAATTGTTGGGGCGGGGACTGTCATTTTCTGTAATTGGGGGGAGGGGAGGGGTCATAATGCAATCCAGACCCTTTGAAATCCCCCAGGTCAAAAGAGCCTCGTTTCCAATCTGTAGGATACATCACTCCGTCTGTCTGTGTGTGTGTGTGTGTGTGTGTGTGTGTGTGTGTGTGTGTGCTCGTGTTTAGGCTTTGTCTCTGGAGAACTGAGGATGAGGAGGAAGAAGAGTGAAGTAAGAGGGGAGAAAGTGGGGGGATTCGAGGAGGGAAGAAAGTCCGGCCAAAACTGATAGAAAGTTAGTTGACGCAAGAGGGCTCTTCATGACTGATTTAGTTCTTCTAATACACATTTTATGAGTAAATAAAAAAAGCCCCACCAGCTCTGATAGCCAGAGGCATTTTGCAACCAGGAAAATAAAAGTGGAATGTGGGAAGGCCTGGGGTTTGTGTGCCCCGGGGCGGGAAGGGGTCTGCTGGGTCCGTATTTACTCCAAAGCCAGAACCGCTAGGGGGTTCCACAAGGCCCTGACAGCGCCGGGCCGTCGACCCGCTCCAAAACCACCTTCCTCCTCACCTCTTACCCGTCCTTACCCCTACCCCCCCCACCCAGCCTTCTGGCACTAGACAAACTCAACCTGACACTTGTATATGGACGGGGGGGGGGGCTCAGCTCCCAAACTCTCCTCCCACATGTTCTTAATGTATTCTACGAAATGTTGGAAAACAACGCGAACAAAGTGAGTCGGTTTCAATAGACAGAGGCATTGTGTGCTCTTCCATTTGTTTCTTTTGGAACATATTAAATTCAGTGGATTCTAAGAGAAGCTTTCCTTCCCTGACTTCGAGACATCAGGACGGGCGTCACAACTCGGGTCCATCAGGTAGGTGCAGCATTGCATTAGCATGGTTTACTTAACAGGTGTGGACAAATGCACAATTCAAACACCAGCTGATTTGCAGGGAATTTTCCAAAAATTGCGCAACACAAATCCAACAAGTATTTTCCTCAAAGGGTTGAATAAATGTCAGTGAGACTAGTGCATTTCTCCAATGAGAAAATATCTATTGAAAACACAGGAGCACCTGAACCAATGACAAACAAATACAGATATACCGAGCACACAGCATCTTCCAGGATGTGACATCACCCCAGTGGGACTCCATTCTGCATTCATCCTGAGAAAGTAAACAGTGTTGTGTGTCTCTCCCGTCTTGTGGTCATTAAGAGTATATCTGCGACTGGCTATTATTAGAGCTGGGAGGGTTCAGACCACAGGGTCTGCTTCTCCTCCGACAGACCAGGGCCAATAATGAATAGTACTGGCCTATCTCAGTTTCAGTCGTCAGTTCTCTTCTCCCTTCTCACGATATCTACGTTGGGGCATCTTCATTTTCCTCAGTCCCGACCGCGACAAAGCTCTCAGAGGGACACACGCGGCGCTTCCACGGTCCAGATGGCCCAGTTGGCAAGACTATGCTTCTAACAGTTTAAATTCCAGCAAATAGAAAAGCGCCAGAATATGAACAGCTATAAGTCAGTCCAGTCAGACGACTGCTCTGGTCCAGTAGTCTCCAGCCCACAGCAGCCCAGAGCATCACACTCAAGGTGGGGAGAGAGAGAGTGACATCAGGGCTGAGACGAGAGGCTCCGGTCAGATCCCGGTTCTGCGGCCCGGCGGATCCTTGCACACACTGACCTACTTAACGACTACGTGAGCCCAGCGAGCCAGCACAGCAGGGATGAGGTGTGTGAGCGCCGCATGCATGACACTCGTTCTGCGTTAGGATCGGGTCGGGTAATAGACGCGCAGTGGCTTTCCCAAAGAGAAGAACTCATATTCAGCGCTCGGAAAAGGAAGGAAGAGAAGGCGCCTTAGAACCCCAGCTCGCGGCCACATTAAACAGGGTTAACGGTGACGTTCATTAGGATGAGGAGGAGCAGGATTTCAAACAAACAAATCAAGTTTCCATCTTTGTTAAGGTAACTGTTAGGTAATTATATTGGAGAACGCCTGATCCTTTGGAACAATACGCTCACCTTGTAAAGCAATAAAAGCCTTCAGATATAGAACATGCGTACACATGCAACCTTCAAAAAAAAAAGGCTTCACACAAACACACCCACACCTTGGAGCAGTTCAGGTTCCATATTCATGAGGCCCATTCCCAGTGCACGCCAGAGCCCTATTACCAGGCTCAGAATAGTTTCAGGACACAGGCAACACCTCTAACACCGTGAAGACAGTTTGCACTACAGAAGAAACCCTTAAAGCGCTCAGAGGAACCTGCGCATCTACCAGGCTATATTATACGGTGTCCTACAGAAAACATCATTTTACCCCCTTCGACAAAGTCAAAGTGAGTCCAGTTTAAACATATGAACTAATCTGCTGTTCCCGAGGGCCAAATGATGGCAGTGAATAAGGCTGAATAATCATCTCTATTCCACTAAACAGGCAGACATTACAGCAGTGGGAGACTGGCCCAAAATAAATAAATAAGTCATAAGGATGCGATTATTAGAGCTCATTAAAATGGAGGATACAGCCACGACAATGGACCCCAGAGGGTCAGAGAGGCTGCTCCACAGACCAAGCAGCGTCTGGTTGGGTGTTTCTCCTTCCCCTCTCCTGTCCCTCCTTAGCCCGCCCCTCACCTTCAAATCAACTGACCCCCCCCCCGCCCGACCTGCCGTACACACCCCCCACTCCGACTCCAGCACACGCACGCGCACGCAAACAAAAACACACAGACCTGGTGCCTAATTAAAGCCTGGCTTAATCACTGGCAGATCTGTGTGACTCCGAAGAACCCCTCCTTCACCAGACACAAACAAACACGCCAATTATCGATGAATCCGGAATAACTGATTTTACCAGCTTCCCGTTTGGTCGAGCTGTTAATGTCTCTGGCTATGTCCCCGGCCCAGGGAAAGGGAGAAAAACACAGAGGAAAGCAGTAGAGAAAAATCCGCTCTTTCTGAGCCGTGACCTCTGCCCGCTATACATCTCGGCAATGAAAAAATGTGTTTATTTCTGTCACCAATGTCCTGATATACATGAGAAAACGCAGCCTGTTAATCCTTCCTTTATATCGCCCCTACGAGCCCCAGGAAAACAGACAGAACTCCCACACCATGATAATGCGTCGATAATGAGCTGAGGCCATCTATTGATCAGTTTAATTTTGCATCTATTAGCTGGGGAGCTGCGGCTCGGGGGCGAAGCGGGCGCTACACACACCGACGGCCGGGCTGGACGCAGATCATTACACTGATGTTCACACACACGCGGTGATTGACGTGGGGATAAGGTAGAGCTCGGCGCTGCCGCCCACCGCACAGCAGACAGGCTAATGACACGCCAAATGCGTGTGTGTGTGTGTGTGTGTGTGTGTGTGTGTGTGTGTGAGGGAGAGAGGAAAGAGAACAGGCCAAGTCTTTACTAATAGGGGCACTGAGACAGAGATAAAAATGCCAGGGGATTTACTGTATTCAAGTCTGTGAAATAGCACCTGGTTTGGTGCTACTTCCCATTTGGCACATGTATTGTTAGTGTCATTGTTTAGATCCCGATGAAGATCATCAGTTGAGCGCTGGTGGTGAGAGCAGTAACAGGTTGCGCTTCCGGTGAGTGAGCAGGCCAGGCTTTGCACAGCCATGTCAACACAGGAGCTGAGACCGAGGATTCTCTCCGCCCCTCAACACATTCTGACAGCTCTCTCAGATCCGAGAAGGAACAGGCAGATGAATACATCTGAACACGCGCGCAGCAAACAAAATGGAGTAATACTCTCTCTTCCGAACCCGTCCACGGACGAGGCCCACTGGGAGCTCCGTGTCATCCGCGTGTTTCGGGGGAATCGGCCGTAGAAACGATCACAAACCAATCCTGTTTCAGTAAAACGCCTAAAATTGGGGCTGAAGAAATCTAACCGTGCTGAAATTCACAGGCAGAGATCCAAACCCAGGGCTGACCGTCTATCATTTCAATATTTTGTTGAAAACAGGTTTGAGACTGTAGAATGTCTGTTTACATTGACTTTGTTTACAAACAACTAAGCTCATTTATAAGATATGCTTGAAAATAAATATTAATTTCAACACTGAAGAAATTATATTGGAATTCTAGAAACAAAAAGCTTGGTCCTGACAGCGGCGATAAATACATGAATAATAAATGAATAAACCTATGTATAACCCTATAGACATGCAGACAGATTCACAAAGAGCATTTTGGTTCTTGTTGTGTTCCAGATAGGTTCTATAAAGGTTAACATGAACTAGAAAAAACCTGGGCTACAAACTGTGTGTTTTTGTCAGCTGAGGGAAGCAGTGTAGCCGAGGGAGGCGGAGGAGAGAAAAAAAGCCCTCAGCCAAGCCATCAAGTTGAACATTGAACTTCACAGTAGTAGCTGCCTTTCTATGCCTCTCCTTTTGATGTTACCTCCAAAGCAAAGGATCAAAGGCTTGGAGTGTGGCGTGGGGAAGTCCCAGGCTCTTAGCCTGCCAGCCTGTGATACATGCAAAATTCGACGCCAAAAAAAGAGGGAGATTGAGCTAGGGAGAAACAGGGGAGAGGGAGAGAGAGGGCGAGAGAGAGGGCGAGAGTTGGGGAAAGAGAGAGGGCGGGTGACGGAAAGAGAGAAAGGGAGAGTGAGAAAAAGAGAAAGCAAGCTTGCAAGGAATGTGGCTAAATAGTATGTTTCGCTTTTAATGAACGGCAGGAGATGATGCAATCGACTCCCTTCACTCGGGTTGTTTAGCTACAACGAGAGGTGATAGCAAGGGGTATGAATCAGATGGTAGGCATTTGTTTGATATGGGGGGGGTACTGGCAGTTTTTGTTGCCCTGCCCCCAATCCCCCAACCAGCAGTGCAGTACCTACCCCCCAAAACCCCCAACCCCCATTGCCTTTGGAACATCAAGGGGTGTCGTCTACATAAATATACAGTGTGTGTTAAGGGGGGACTGGAGTAAACACTGTGGAGATGAAATGCTGTGTCTCTCACAGAACCGTCCACACACAGACGCACAACACCGGACGAAAACACACACACGTGGGCTCGAACGGGCCAAATACTGGAGCAGAGGTGTGCTGAAATTGACAAACCTTTACTAGACACACACACACACACACACACACACACACAAACACACACACACCCTTTCCCCAAGGCTATAGGATTAAGAGGTCCAGCTGGCTGACAGCAAGCTCTTCCTTCCCACATATCCCGTCGATCTCCCCCACAGCCCCCCTCCCTGCCTCCCCCCTCCACCCCTGGTCGGCCAGCTAGCCAAGCCTGCGAGGAGGACACACCTGAACTTGACATCGATCGGCCCCAAGCTTTTCCTGCTCGCACACACACACACACACACACACACACACTCACACTCACACACACACACACTCACACTCACACACAATCTGACCCAAGAACAGCTGACAACTCTAGAGGGGTGAGAGGCAGTGGACCCCCTCAGGGAGGAAAACAATGTTTCATGATTTCCTCAAATGGGGGACGATGGCGACGATAAGGAGTCCTCCGTGAGACATCCGTGTAGGACGACATACACCGACACACCGCACAGCAAACAACCACCCCAACACGCACGCACTCTCACGGCCGACCCACGGCTCAGCCAGTATCAATGTCAACTGGGTTTGTCTATCTACTCTTGGGTCAACGCCACAGGCCTATTCTTCAAGTTACAGATTCCTTAAGAGTCATGGCCTTGAGAGAGGGAGGAACGGGGAAAAAGACTGGAGGTACCACATAATGAGCCCGTTGTTGAAGGAATAGCAGAAAGTGAGAGAGGGAGCCTAGAAAGAAAGAGAGAGCGAGGAGGGGAGGGGGAGGAATATAAAACACGGCTGGATCTTGTTTCGCAACAGCTGCCAGGTCACTCTAGACTTTTTGCATTTCTATGTCTTCATGTGTGTCTGAATAGAAGCAGAAACAGGCTATGTGAGAAGCTGAATGTATAGATCTCCAATACAACACAGCAGGACTGCAGGCGAGATCCGGAATCAGAATAGACAGAGTGGTCCTTAACTAACAGCGAACAGACTGCAGTTGCTCACGATGCTAGGCAGAGGGTTTCCACAACGCTGATAAAAGACCATTACCATTCTGACCTTTGCCATCTTAGAAAGTTGTTCGACAGGACTTTCTCAAATAGTGCTTCGGCACCTTATCATAGAACCTGTCGACAAGAACTACAAAATAGCCCCTCGCGCCCAGGTCCCACGGTATGGGAAGTAAACGCCAAACAGATGGAGAACATCCCATTGGATATGTAGACGGATGGGGCCTGTGTTGTTATTCATTCAGCCACGGCACCGTTACTGACCGGCCTGTAGCACATTCCAGAAAGAGCAAGCCCAGGTCATTGACTTCTGTCTGGGAATAGTGAAGCACACGTGAGGTGCGCTGGTGCTGACTCTCTGAAGCCACTCTGAAGCCCGACTGACGGTAGCACTGTGAAGAAGAAGCAGAAACGGGGAGGAAGAAGTGGAAGCGTAAAGAGAAAAAAAGAAAAGAAAAAAGCAGCGGGGACACGTTTCCGGTGTGATCGGGGCTTGTGCGGCTAAAGCTCGGCTTCAGACTGCCTCGCCGTGATGGTTTGCTAATGAGCAGAAAGGAAAAATCCATCCAGTGATACAGCAGAATACCACGGACAGGGCAGATCGCTAGCTCCCTACCCCCCATCAGTGACGGGTTAGAGGATAGACCAGGACAAGGGAGGGAGAGAATGAGAACGAGGTAGTGTGAGAGAGGGGGAAAAAAATCACAATGATGACATGTAAGTGCAAAGACCGATTAAGGATTTACTTTCAAAAGGGCTCCCATTGATCTTTTCTGATAGACCTGCAATAAATCAAACCAGATTGACTCACATGAGAACCAAGCCTAATCCTTTAGTCAGATCCAGAAGAAGTCAAACCAAACCAGCTGTTAATTTAGGCTTTACAAGATAAAGCAGGAGAAATCCAACCTGATGTACCCAGGGGCAGGGGCTTACATCATCTCTGGAAAGCAATCAACTTATTGCCAGTTTCCAGAGGTAATCAGAGCACATACTGTGAGAGAGGAGGGGAGGGAGAAATAAAGAGTCAGACGTTGCCTGAGAGGCTAGAGAGCCGACTACGAGGAGACAGAAAGCGTGCGGCCAAATGAAACCACAATTAGCACCTAAGAACTAGAAACAAAGCCCATATACCCTCATAACGATAAAACGAAATAAAGTCTAGTTCCATTGTAACTGACTAGGTCTACACACAGATCCACTCAGACTATGGGAAACAAAGTCACTTGAACAAGATGCCTTGAAGGAGGTCGCGTGTGTATGTGGGAGTTCCACTGTCCAATTACCTCTGGAGATGCAATACGAAATGGCGAGCGAGAAGTGGCCAGAGATGGCACCAACAGCACTCGGGGCTGACAGCTGGTGTGGAGCGGACAGACGTCTGAAGGGGGCAGCAGGCAGGGGAGGCCAGCAGCTCTATTTCTTGCCCTGAGCACCCTGTAATTTCCCTGGAGGCTCGCCCAGTCTCCGTCCCGATCCCCGAGGCCTGTGCCACCTCACCCTGGGCCTGCCAGCCACACTGTGGCCGCGCCACGGCAAGTCATGGTAATTAAAACGGTTATTTCTGTCTGGGCCTCCTTTCCCTCTCTCCCTGCTCTGCTCCCAGCGGAAGTATTGCGAGACGCCGTCCAGCCAAAACTGGTAAGATGGTCTAATGTCTTTTTCAGCCACGCATCCTGTGTTGGGACACGAATGTGTGTGTAATCATGGTATAGGGTTGTTGTGTTCCTTTTCTGATCTGGGTGTGTGTGACCACAATGGGGGAGCATATGCCTAACAAACAAACACACACACACGCGCAGGGTCATTAACCCCATCTCCTTGTCTTTAATGTCCTGTTTACTACACGCAACGAGATCAGATCTCAAATTGAATTGCCGACCACGGCAGGGCCCTTCACTCCGGGCTTTGGGAGGAGGACTGAGGAGAAGCAGGCCCTGTAGACCCTGGACACTGTCCAAAGGAAACCGAGCCTCGGGAGTCAAAACAAAACCACACGTGAAACCAGAGTTAAAACAGCTCCCCCCCCCGGCCCACCTCAGCCCCCCTCACCTACCCAACCCCTCCGCCCTCTCGTGGTTACACTGGGTGCACACAGGGATCACCACGACTTTGCCGGGTTTGTCTGGGCCCTCCAAATTGTGGAAGGCTCGGGGGCTTTGACACGGACCGGTACTTGTGTGTACACCAAGACCCATCCCCATTAAAAGAGATTGCCACTTTAGCTCCACTCTATTGCCCCATGCTATCTTTAGTGCACCGCTAAACCGCAGCTACCCTCCATAACAGAAGCGATCGTGGCCCCGGCCTGTGGTTTTGAGTGGCCACTGGGCCCCTCCCACCACGACCACAAGGTCACACTTTTAATTACACAGAAACAGTAATCTGACCAGACAGATGGGAAGCAGGCCGCCTCTCAATTACTTTATGCCCAATTGAATCATTACTGTGTCATTCACCCCCCCACCCCCTTGTTATTTGCTAAATTATGGCACAGGAAAAAACACAACAAAACAGGATTTGTGCTACAAGTGTGGGCTGGGGGGGGAAAGCAGATGTGACGGAGATCAAAAAGGCAAAGAATACAAGCGCAGGACGGTGTTCGTTTTCTAAAATATATATCCATAATGCTATAATCAGTGGCAGTGAAAAGAAACCCTTATTTTTCATGAAGGGAAGAGAAATCATGATCCTATGCAATGCAGCTCGGCACACAACAGCCTAGTTTGGTAAACCACATAACAAGGGCAATTTAAAAAGTGAGGAAAGTGTTTGTCTCTTAAAAGAAGAGGGGGAAAAAGTTTGGTTTATGGGCTTTCTCTCTGCCGAGTTTGTCTTTAGGGAACATCCCAGTGCTCGGCTCCTTTCCTTGAAACCCAGCAATAAGCAAGCTCCACTCAGTGTCCGCCCCGTCGATGCTTTCCAACTCCTGCCAATGGCTTCTGTCAGCCATTAGAGGTTGGCTTTCCCAACGGCTCCGACCACAGGTCCCCAAAGCACCTCCATCTCTGGACATCAACCGTTGGCTAACTTACAAGCATTTCCACACTGATGCCTCTATTGAATTAATGTCGATACATTCTCACGAACGCCAAAGCCAAAGAAATGAAGACACCGCTCCAACTTTGGTTTGGCTATGACTGAATAACGCCAAGCGTTGCATCGATGCTCGTATGCTTGAACCTGAAGTTCTAAATTTGACCATGGAGGATAAATGCATTTGTCTGTCATTTTTTCCAGAGCTGTATACATTTCCCTGATTGGTTGTACCCTGGAGTGTCAAGTTCTACAACATGTATTCGGAGCTTCATGCCACAGAGGGGTGGAGCCCAACAAGCTGAAGGAGGGCTATAAATCTACCCTAACCATCGTAGGGGCAATGCAACACAAACATTCCCATAATATGATGGAGACTCCCATCTCTTGTTCTCAATTAGATAGAAATAACATCTGTTACATCAGCACAGGAACTTCACGGGGGGAGGGGGGGCGGGGTATGCGTCACTTTAAGACCGGTCCAAGTCTGATTGCATATATAATGGCTACGAAAAACATTTGTACCTCTCAGGACCCTAATAAGACTGACAGCCCTCAACTAAATGGGAACAATTACTTTGACTGGCACGTCCTGCTGTAAAATGATATTCAGAACATATAGAAAAATTCCAAGCGGTTTCTTTTGAGTCGGTGAGGAATTCCTTGGGCCTACAGAGAGCAGCCAACAGTTGTTCTCCCACGAGGGTGTGTAAGTGACTGGGAAGTGGCGGGTGGGGGTAGGGTCGGGAAGACGCCTGGATATTACCGACCACATTGACAAGTTCGGAAATAGAGGCATTCTTACATCAGAAACTGTTAGGGTCGGCAAAGCGATCACACAGGCCCAGGAAAACGTAGGGCTCACAGGAAGTCTTTCATTTGCCACTTGATGGCTTTGAATATCGGGTTCCTGAAGTAATCCAAGTCCTCTATGGTTCTGAGCGCAAAGGGTTAGTCCAGGGAGACCGGCGGCACCGGCGTGGACAGCGCCAATCACTAGGCCTTTACCGTGAACTAACCCATATACTCAGCATTGAGAACACAGCAGTCCACAGCGGTAGAAACTAGCGTCCTGCTAACAACACGAAGCATTGGCTGGACAGTAGAGACACACCAACCGGTCCACGCTGACACCATGCTGAACAATCTCACCCGATACCTTCCCCTAACCCACAGCGCCACAGCCACGACCTCCTGCCCTGCCAACTGCTGTGTCTGTGGCCGGGTGTCCGCCGCTACGACACCTGTCTTGGACAAGTCCCGGCGTTCACACAGGGGCTCTGGTTTCCTCAAGCTGGCCGCCTGGCAGTCAGGTGACAAACACTGATCCACAGCTGCTCTGACTGCACACAACCCGGCAGCATCTTAACCAGGAGGCACTTAGGTGTGATCCAGTCCACTTACAGTACAAAGCCTCAATACCAAGGCTGGAGAGGCCCTCTCACGTCTATCAGATATCAAACCCCTGATTCAATCTGTGGCTTGGAGCTGTAAACCGACGCCCCCCCCCCCCAGCCTCTTGACTGCCTTGTTCTAACCACTGTTTTGCATACCGCTAGACTTGGCGTAACCGTCAAATGGTTTCCCTCCCAGAAGAGACGATGTCTTTGCCGAACGTTTACATTTTAAATAGACCAGAGATTGCGACGGAGACAGCGTTTCAGCATTACAGCGACAGCAGAGCCGTCACAGGCGCAGATAGGTGGGTCTGTCCGCGGCTGAGACCTTGAGCTCTGAGTGCCTGGAGTAAACATCAGAATCCACGCTGTAATTGTAACTTAATTATAAAGTTCCCTGAGTTCACGGAGAGTGTCATTGTCGAGCCGGGTCAGGGAGTGTGTAATTGAGTTGTAGGCTGGAACAACAAGCTACGAGACTCCGCTGCAGCCACTCTGAGACTTTCCACAACTTCTGCCGGTGTGGGCTTATCTACCCGTAGCGTATTAGCACGGAATATCGAAGGCGTGTCAGCAAGGTTGCTCGTATGAAAACGACCCCGGCAGAGTACTGTTAGCAAGGGGGTGGGGGGGGGCGGCGTGAGGTCAGCTGGCGAGGCCGGCGCTGGGCTAGTGGACAGGGCCTGATTGAGCGCTACAGCCGTACGCTGCCGGTACTCACTCTGCTGCCCAGCGGACCAGGGCTCCTTTCCCCGCCTCATTTGCACAGCAATCCCGCATTTCTGTGCCCAGTGTATCTTTTTGTCATTTCCCTGCTTTAGGTCCATTTGTATTATCTGCCGAAACGGCAGGCGGAGGCAGGATTGCGTGGGGGCTGGTGAGGGGTGGAGCTGGTGAGGGGTGGCGCTGCTGAGGGGTGGCGCTGGTCCCATGGAGACATTGCGTCTCAACGCCAACCCCCCGAACACACACATGCGGACCGACACCCGGGCACGCCTCCCCCTCCCTGACTAATGTGCCCCGACACTCATGCATCACCCGTAAATTGGCCAAATGAATTAACCACGGCCCCTGCTTAGCGTCACAGGCTTTAAATGGATTTTCCCCTCTCCAGGTCTGACCAATAATTGCGTTTATCCATCTTGTTGAAGCCCGGTTTACACTCTTGCTAACATCATGCCAATCTCTGCTACATTTTCCGCTCCAGCGGCCGGAGTCGGATCATAACAGGTAATTCAGACAACAATTAGTTTAATGACTCAGACATATGTGAATGTCTAGGCTCCCTGTAGTGAAGGGCTCGGAGGTGCAAAGGGCCCTTCTATCCGTCCAAACCCCACCCTCTGTCAACTCGCGCCTCAGATACAGCCAGGGAATACTTTAACACTGGTCATACAGATATCCGGGTTAAAGCAACAACCCACTGCTCTGGGCGGATTGAGGATTCACGCGAACACACAGAAAAAGACAGACAGGGCAGTCAGGCAGACAGACCGACCGACAAACAGGGCTATAGCTGTTAACAGTGGTGTTGGTGGGGGTCATTTCTACACTTGCGTGGTGTTTGAACAGTAGTGTATTAGACCCTGTGGGGCCCACAGGACCATTCAGCTATGTAAACACAGAGGAACTTCCTTCCCTCCGGTCCTTCAGGCCTGCACTGAGACAACCCACTGTTTAAACAGCAGAGAATTCCTCTGCCCGTCTGGCCTTATCGGAGCAGCTGCTCTCCACTCAGGTCTCAGGGCAGGACGGGCCAGAGACAGACTCTGTGTCAAGTCAAAGTCCTCAGGGTCATCCTCCAAAGACAAACACACATTTACAGACCGAATCTGGACTGAACGGACAATAAAGACTTGGCACCGCCGTAAAACATTCATTTGGAGCTGCACAGTGATATCTGAATGGGTTTTATTTGTTCCCATCCATTCTGTGCGCTGGTCAACGGGGGCACGTAGGCAGATGAGCCATTCGGAAGATTGAGACTTTAAAACCGGACAACTATTTATGTCATCCTGATATCTTACCACTCCACGCCACCCGTTGAGACAAAGCCAGGAATTTATCTTTATTGATATTCCAGAAATGCAAAGCGTGACGTGCCATGAAGATTGAGGGACCGTAAAGGGTGAGATAAAAAAGGAGATAAGGCTTGAAAAAGAATTTCTTGGTTCTAAAGGACAAGTGGCAGACGTCACCAGGGCCACATGATTACCAGCCACCCCCGCAACATGACAGGAGCCCAACGTACATCATTACACAGACCGTTCCCAAGATTTCACTCAATCACTCCTAAAAGACCTTCTGTCAGGATAAAATATATACATCCTTTCCTATACAGTATGTCCTGACAATCAATCAAATCTGCTATAGTGCTGTATTAGGCCTTAATCTGGAAAACGCTACTTTACTCTCCCTGTTAGATCTATCTTAATGCTAGGCTAAGGTAGCATTTTTTCCTCGTCTAGCCCAGATTTTGCTGATACTTTAAGTGCACACAGGTACTGGCTTGTGTGTTTGTCCCAACTAGATATCTTCAGCTGAGCGCACTGACACCAAGTCCCTCGGGATAAAATCTTCGGCTAAATGAACAACGCGTGAAATGTAAAATGTTCAGCTAACACTGTGAACAACGCACGTTCATTTCAATACAAACCATGATTCAGCGTGGGGACGCTAAATGCAATCGTTTTTACCTGAGCAGAGCTGAACTGCCTCCGCATCAGTTGACTCGGTCCACACCAGTCGCCCCTGGCTGACAGGGAAAGCCACCCATCCTACCTCAGGCCAGCTGTCCAGACTGACACTCAATTCACTCCAACCCCTTAGGGAGCCAATAGACAAGTCACTCATAGCTGGGAGTCTATTTCCTCATGTTTGGATTTGACCCAAAACACGGCAGACACCATTCCTCCGCGGAGTGTACAATGCGTTAGGGAGATGTAAAGTTATGCTTTTCACACAGATATATACAGACACCCACACACACACACATACACACTAACACAGATCACAACATTCAACATAGCTTATAACATCAGTATGAGTTGTGGTCTCCTCCTGTACAGCATGTAACAGTTTAACCAGCAACTCTCAGGAAATGTTATCAACTGTACACAAATTGACAGCTGTCATTTTTAAGAGGGATAAAATAATTGTGTGTAAAAGGATTTCTGAAAGGCAGCTAAGTAGCTGACAAAATTTGCCTTAAATCGTTTTTTTGTTTTGTCATTGCACAGACTTAGAAAATCTCTCACTGTTCCACATTGCGTGTGTGCACAGAGCTTAAATTTCATTAGCCTTGTGCATTTTCACATAGAGTAATCTCTGCAACATTTTGTTCTAAATCCCAGAATAATCCAGAGATTAGTAGATTACAGTAGTTCTGCTCTGGTTATAAAGCTCCCTCACCTTTTCAAGCAGTTATGAATCCAGCACCTTAAACAGAAAATACGCAGACAATCGCCTCATTAGTGCACTCTCTTTCTCTCGCTTACACACACACACACATACACACACACACACACACATACATACACACACACACACACACACACACACACACACATACACTCCTCACAGCTTATCCTCCCACAATTAAAAGTATAATTAGAAGATTAAAAATACATGGATTTTAGTTTTATCACCTTTCCCTCCTCCATTGTATTTAACACATACAAAACGCTCCCACACATCTTAAAGCTTTTGCCCAGATTACCAGAATAAATGGAAAATTCCAGAACACAAATTTGAAATAACAAATAAGAAATGACTGACGCTTTTCAAGGATACAAAATGAAATCTATGCTCTATACAAATACAGAAACCCTTGAAATGTGTGAGTATCTTAGATACAGCATGAAATCCCTATTACAGGACAAACTGGTGAGGACGTTGCATATTTTCATGTTAAATTGTAATAACAATTTACTTTCCCTTTGAACTATCAAACAGACTGCTAGGTTTGCTGTTAAAACAACGGTTTTATGGTAATGGGAGGAGTAAAAACGAAAGGGCGTGTGTAGTTTGAATATATTTTTCAAACATAGCACGTGATTATTCATAATCACTTCTCCCGACACACCAGGCACTCCTGAGTGGGACTTCAACACAGTGGAACATTGTAGAACATTCTGCCACATCCCTAAAAGGCAGCCAGACCACAGGTGTCGCCCGCACATTGGCACAGCTAGCCATTATCTAGCCCAACATGATTATTAAGAGCGGTGATGGTGTAACACAACCAGCACACACACACACACACAAACACACACTTCCAAGGAAAACTCCCCCGGTCCTATCGCTGGTCATCGGGACAGCTCCTCTCCCAACAGAAAGCATGTCAGACTCACTGAACTTTGACCCTGCCCAAACAAGCTCCAATCCAAACACAAGCCTGGCATCACCCAGTTCCACCAGCGTCACGCTGCCCTTTGACCCCCCCCCCCCCGGTGCATTTTGGGCCAAGCATTCTGATGACGAGGCACGGAAATAGGTGTAGGTAGATATCGGAGGGAAATAGACAGATTCATTCAAAGGAAAAGCCACACACTTGGCCTGTCAATCTAGTTTGGCAATAAACACGTCCCCCCCAGCCCCCCCAACCCTTGTCCTCTTAGTTCTGCTGGGGTTTATAAGGACAGAAACAGTGAGGCCTGGGGTCTCTATTGTTTGGGTATCTAACCAGGAACTGTTGCTGCTCTCATTGCCCTGGCATTAACAGCAATTATGCGCCCTATTCAGTTGGCCTTTGTGCAACCCACACACACACGCACGCACACACACGCGCACACACACATCGCTAGACGCATTTCCCGCTTTTCTTAACCCCTACCCCCCTGCGGCACATTCTCTCCCACTCTTACTGGTATATTTCATTCACTGTTGGGGACTCACAGGATAATGAATGAATACGGAAGTACGCACACAAAGACAAAATAACTGAATTATACCAAGCATAACATTTCGTCAAGAAGTACGCATACCAAAGAAAAACATACAGTAAAATACCTTGAGTATGCATTTAAAATGCTATACAGTTAAGTGATAAGCAATTGTTTAGTATAAAAGTCAAATTGTAAAAAAAATAAAAGGAACCCTACCTTCATCTCTAGCCTGACTGTGGTGCCAGAACACAGCTCTACTGTAAAGGACTACAAACCCCTGCCAGCACCTGCTCTGAACTATATTGATCCCGTAATTGATGGAGAGGGGGAAGGAATGTTGTGCTTCAGTAGAATTACAGAATAAAGGATTGTCTATCATCTCAGGAGCCATTGCCTGCGAGGAAAACCTTGACATCTCGACTAGCAGTCCGAGGCAAACGCAACCAGGGCACCGAACGAGCGCGTTTGTATTAGAACACTGGGCGGATATAGAGGCAACGCAACAAAGAAACCTAAGAACTGCCCCCCTTGACATTCAGAGAGCAGCCGTGCATCCTACATATTAGATTTAGACATCGTAGTCAACAGAACGTCAATCCTCTGACTGGATAGAGTCCCCATACTGCGCCACAGACATACGCACAATATATGGGAAAACAAACGCACGCACACACGCGCGCACACGCACACACACACTCAGGCAATAATTTCATTTCCATGTTTTAGGGAGCCCCAGTCCCTGGGAGTCGGCAGCAGGACTATATTTAACAGATGACAAAAGTTGCATTCCAGATGTACAGTGAGATCTTTGTGTTGAGCTTTATGGAAATGCATTGGAGACATAGGAACGGAGGGCGAGTTGTGGGGAGGGGGTCGAGGGGGGAAACCAGCACAGCTGCTAAGCCAAGGCTTGTTTTTAAGGTAGAATGGCGTGGAGTCGTTTGGCCCAGTGATGGAGAACTGGAAGGTCTGGGGTGTAGTTTGGGACATATGGAGGGGAAAGAACATTTGTCAGTTGTCTATGCAATTTGCTTTCCCCACACAGTACTACTCAGGAAGTACTTTTTACTTAAAGTCAGTTATAGGCCAACTACAATTTAATTGAATCTATCACTATTTTGATAAAATGATGCATACAGCAAAACATGCATTTTGAGCACACTAGTTGTTCTATTATACAAAGCCCAATTGCACTGAGTTTGATAGACTAATTAAACCAGAGTTGGATGTGCAGCTGAGCATAAACTACACAAACTACCACTAGGGAACTACTCTCCTTGCAGTATTTAAAATCCTAATTAAAAACACGCCCATAAACGTGTTGGACTCGCTGATTTTACTTTGCATCATGTTAAACATGCTGGAGGAGATGCATGTTCTTATGGTTTCAAACAGCACAGCCTGCCAACATCATCAGCGTAAGACAATGAAGCCCTGCCAGTAAAAGACCAAAATCACACTAAATATTTACAGCGCAAATCTCTTCCATTCATTCAATGGGCGCTAACAAAACCTTACTGTACTCATCCCTCTACACCCCCCCCTTTCTTTCTCTACATCTGCGATTCATTGACTTTACAATTTACCACATGTGGAGATGGGAGAGGTCGAGCCTCTATCTGAATCACGGCACAAATATGCAAGTGATTTATTGTTTTAAAAACTGTGGGACGATTTAGTGCAACTCCACTTTTCCTGAGCATTACTCCTATTGGCAGACCATGAACAATTACAGTTCGGACTAATTAAGCTCCAAGAATGTGCTGTGCGCCGCTAATGTCTAGCAGGCCCCAATTTTAGTTTAATGTTGCCAAACTTTGCTCCCCAACTTAACTCCCTCAAATCCAAAACAGATTGCACTTTTTTATGGGTGTTTATCAAGCTCAAGAAAAATAAGGCCTTTTTATTTTCCCTGCATGGGATGAGAAAATGTTTCGAGGAAGGGGGGAGGGTAAAAAAGAAAAGGAAAAAATTGAGAAAGAGGGGAGGGAGGGAAGAAGGGAGTGAAGGAGTGAGTCCCGCTTCCGCCATACTTTGTAAACAAAAGTGATTTGCAGGACAAAAGGAGCACAACCTTATAACAAGAAAATGCGGAGTACGTTTTGCAAGGACAGACAAAGTGTGGCTGCGCAGTGCCACGAACCCCCTGCGGACAGCAATTAGGGCCTATTAACACGTAAAGCCAATTCGATAAGGTGTGGGTCTATCCCCTAAATCCGCATTTAACTATCTCTCCTCACCTCGCAGGGACAAGCCATTCAGAGCTGCGCCAGAACACACATTATCCACACGATGTGTCATTGTTATGCTTATGCAGCTCACATGGTAAAAAGATACTGTCAGTGTCAATTGTAAAATATAGGTCATACTATTTGCATTTACATTCACAAAAAGGGATTATGCCGCGCGCTACATTCGGCCCGATTTACAATTACAACCGCTAAATCTGATCATTTTATTAATCTTGCCACAAATCCCACCACTCCTGCCTTAAAATGCAAAAATGCTACAAGTAATTAATTGCGTAGGAGGTAGTTTTTTAAAATAGGTGGGTCTGCCACAATAGAAGACATGCCGGCACAACAATACAAGCCAAACAAAGAAAAGAGAGGGAAAGCTATTGTTTCAAGCACACAATGCCTCTCGCCAGGCTCGCTGTGGACACGCCACGGGTTGCAGGTCTTTTTTCACTCTTAAATAGACCAGTGGATGCTGAGAGTTGCATTCGCCCTCTCCCTCCCTTTTTTTCTCCTTTTTTTTTTTTTTTTTAAACTAGTCGTAATTATACGTCGAAACTGAAAACCCCAGCCAAAAGTCTGCAGGCCCCAGGAATTATGGGACCAGGGGTGGCGTCAAATATCTTAACATTCATAAGTCCAAGAGGCAGTAAATAAACCCGGCGGATTTACAGCCCTGCAGCCCTTAGCAAGAGTGCCGGACAGTCCAAGCCCAAGCCCCTCTCCCCTCTCTGCAGACCTGTTGAGGTGTGATGTTAGCCCGCAGCACTGGAGTTAACCCGTCACCTCTTCAGAAAGGCCTATGTAGCATTAGCATCTCCACAATCACAGAGAGAGAAGCAAAGAGAGACGCCCAAGGAGCATCGTGGCACCCGGGGGTTAGCTGGCCAGGCCACTTCACCAATTCCACCTGCTCTCACCGAACCAGCAGGCTTTTGTAAGGTTGAGAAGACGGGGGGAGAAACGGAAGGGACAAGAGCAGGGGCAGAGAAGAGGCCTAACACCCTGGGCACGGCGTCAGGTCAAATTGCTAAATGATCCCAAATTGTTTGGCTTTTTTGGACTTAGGTGGTTGGAAAAACAAACTCTTGCTCATTATAGCGATCTGAGGTCAGACAAATTATAGTAACCTCCACACATTCAAGCACACACAAAAAAGACACACACTGACAGAGCCACGGGAAGCATCACGCCCAACATGTCCAGATCATTGCCCAGCTGAAAAAACAGGAGAAATCCAGTTGCAGAGCCGTAGCGTCACCGACATCACAATCACTCTGGACATTATACAGTAGGTCTAAAGGTATGAACATAGCAACAAAAAGGCAGCACACACACACACACACACACCAAAAAATGAATTCCAAAATAATAGCATTGCAGCCTCTGCACCAAAGAGACACAAAATCGATCATATGAGAAAACTGGATTGAATAGAAAAGCAACTGACGACATCGGCTATATCAAAGAACAGTACAACAATTGAAGGAGCTAGCCGTTTCTAATCACAGACACAGTTCCAGTCACATTCTGTAGCCGTCCTTACCGGTTAGGGAGGAAGACAGGTAATCAATGCCCAGGTAAATAATTGATCTTATACATTTATGAATACAATAGCTACAAAATTCAAAGCTCTAATGGCTGGACACACAACGCTAAAAGGTAGCAGACCTCATGAGAGCAGGGTTTGGTGAGTACACTAGTTAGCCGTCATTAGCCCCAAAAAAAAGACTATGACGTTATCTTGAATAAAGCCGCACAATTACAGTGCCACTTCATTTGTGCAACAAACGGCGTCCCGTTTGGCGAGGACTCCTTGCTTTGTAAACCTACCGTACACAGCTCACTGTGCATTTTTAACATGTTATTTTAGCAGATGGCGGGGTAGAGGCAACTGAATGACAGTATGCAACACAACTGGTGAAATAGGCTGAAATGAAAACCTTCAAGATTTTGAATTATCCCTGACAACCACTGAACTACTGAACTACACACACCTGAGATCAGATAGCAACATCTTCTAATGTATCCCAGAAGGCCATTCCATGTGGTATGTATCAACAGTCTGATACATAAGCACACTCTAATGTCTTTATTTATTATTTTATATATAAGAGCATTGTAATGTCTGTATCACGATTAGTTTGATGTATAGGCAGTGGAAGGTGGAAGTTATGGGAGCCTGCATTGGAAATGGCATTATAGTGAACATGTGCGCATAGAAACTAACACTTGCCCAATGAAACATAATGCCAGATTAAACCAGTGTGTGTGCGTGTGTCTATAGGCCCATGGTGCGTAGGTAATAGAGTGGTGAGAAAAAAGGATGAATAATACTAAATATACGCACCAGTATTGGGAACATGGGTGACAAACTAATGAGTAAATAACATAATGAATAGCAAGTGTTGTCATATACGCGCCAAACACCAATTTAATAAAACGCTAAATCAGAAATATGCTAATAACCAAGGAAACTGGGTAAGATGCAAAAACGTGTCAGACGTGCGATCGCCTTGCAGAGATCCCACATGACATCCTAGAAAATAGCAAACAGTGAAAATGTGTAAGACGCAAAAAGGTCCAATGCGGTCCCTTGAGTGTGTGTTTATTTCCTAGGTGTGCATAGAGCACAGAACAGAGGAAACCGATATCTGTTTCATTACCCAGAGGTGTACGTGGGGTAAGTTCATATTTCCTAAAGCCTGGTCTTTGCCTGAACCTTGCAGACTGAGATGACAGGTCCTTAAGCCGTGACTTGTAATTGCAACCATTTAAAAAAAAACATAGTTTAGAGCATTACCCGGCCTAAGCATCGCTCTTGTCCAGTGGGACTAAGAGGTGGCAAGTAAATGAGTAAGTATGCATAATTAAAGCCGAGCTGATTGCTTCTAATAAATAGCATGAATTTATTTATAAATACAATTTACATGGAACATGTTTTTATAAACCATTAGGAGCTAGAGTGGTGTGCATCAAGCACATAGATAACAATGCTGTAAAAAATATATAATATGTAAAGAGATATAAAAAATATATACATACAAAGGTTTTTCAGGCTATGCCTTATTTCACAATTCTAAAATTATTTAAATGTTAAAATCATATAAAAATCAAGTAACTGCCACTGATAGGCCTCCTTAAGATAATGTCAAATGCAGTTTGACAGATGCAAATTACATCAACGAATTAACACATTGGTTTTGTTTTTATAACGTCCTTTCTCAATGCTTGTCTGAATTTACTGCATGTTGATGTATTTATAGAGACTTGTATTACGTGTTATTATACTGGTTATATAATGCACTAGAATGAAAAGGTTTAAATGGCTAACGCGTTTAAAGCAGTAAAAAAAGGTTGTGAAAACCTTGTAGGCAAGGCGCAATACAAGATTGTATTAGGGGGCGGTATAAAATCAAAGCCAGACATAGCTTGACAATCACATGATAACAGAGCAGTAATAATGCTAATTATTATAATAATTATAGTAACAATAATAATATATTTTCCCACAATATATTGAAATTTATTTACATGTTCAATTTCTTTTAATGTTATGTTTAATAATTTTATCACTGTTGTACAATTAATCAAATATTAATCATGTGCACATGACCTTGCATAATTTTTTTCTATTTATCTGAGGAGATGGAAGCGCGTTAACAATAACTGTTCTTCGAGCAGGCTACTTACGGTGGGATACAGTGAAACATGCAGCCAGGCAAACAGGGTTGCAAGCGACATGCATGCCATTGTACAGTTCATAAGAAGTTTCGAAACTTACGTCTACATTTAACCGCTAAACACACCTAGCCGAGTGACAGTGAGCCTTTGCTCTAGGCTACATGGGTGGTGTGTCCACTAATATATGCACATAGGTGTAAATAAACGAACTTACTGTGCGTGCTGTTGGAGAAAGTGATCCATTCGGAAGGTACGGGCTTGTAAGATCGGGGATCATTATAAATGGATAGCCAGGGTACGGTGGGCTCTTGAACAGCCCTCCATCTTGCCTTTTCGCAGCTAACATGGCGGGGGAAAAGAAGAAAAACTTTAATAAGTGCCTTGAAAACTTTTATGCATCTGAGATTCCAGAAGAAACCATCTTGGAAGGTTCATATAGTGCTATTGTGTA
The DNA here is from genome assembly GCA_016801105.1 of Esox niger. Lineage (NCBI taxonomy): Eukaryota > Metazoa > Chordata > Actinopteri > Esociformes > Esocidae > Esox > Esox niger. The sequence continues at coordinate 22,930 of JACXGJ010002405.1, read as the reverse complement.
AAAATCTAAAAGACCTGAGCGCTGAGCTTGAATAGAAAAGCAGAAACTCACCCTCCTCTAAACTTTCTCTTGTTTTGTCTCTGAAAGTTTCAGATCTAGGCGGAGGCCGTCTTTCCGCCTTGAAATGCAACGAAACACAGGGGTTGAATTAAAAAAACACATAGGGAAATAATTACTTTTTAATACCGTGGTTTTAGTGCACAATTCGCGCACAATAAGTATATGGTTGTTAACTACGTAATGGACAATGGATTCCGATTATTTGTCACTTACCTCCGAATCCGACGAGCTGTTTTGATTCGTTTCTGATTCATTTACAAGAGAAGATTTGACATCTGCTAAATCCCTTTCTGCCGAAGAGTTCTCCGAAATTTTTTCCTCTTGCTCCCCTTCGTCTTTGAAGGAAATCATTTCATCGTTCGCACCCAAATCGTCCCCTCCACCGCCGTTCAGCTGCGGCATTTTCCCGAGCAATTTTGGGGGGCAAAAACACAAAGTTTTAAACCCTTGATCTTGGTGATCTAGAATCCGAGTTAAAGTTTAGAGTCTGTATTGGCGTTTTCCAAGAACTGGCGGTTAGTACAAACTAAAAAGAGGGGAATCTTGGCAGAAAAAGAAGCCGGAGATGGAGCTGAGCCGCTCGGATTGAGTGAGTTGAAGTTGGTCGGAGTGGTTTTCAGTTCAAAGGCGGCGCTGATTGACAGATAGAGAGGGATGGAAATAGAGAGAGTCTGGATTCAGGATTATTGACAGGGAGAAACACACAAGAAACTAATGAGATTCAAAAAGGGAGGGACTTGAAGTGACGTTTTCATAAATAGGGATAGAAAAAAAGCTGGATGAAGCCGGCCGACGAGTGTGCAGTTAGAAAAGCGAGTGAGGAAAAGGCAGTTTGTGTGAGGAGCGCAGGACAGTGAAGCGCCCCTTGCTTTTGTGCTGGAATAGCAAAATAGGCGGAAGATAGGAGTTCTAGGCCTAAATGCGGATTAAATATATGGGCGGTCTTCCACTGAAATCGAATAGAGAGAGCACTTCCTTATTTTCTCCCGTTTTAATGTAGCAATTATTTTAAAAAACACGGCACAGAGCCCAAAAGTTTACCACTCGTGCTTTCCAGAATAAACTTGAATACATAAGCCTAAACATTTGCTTCACTGAAGAAACATGGACGACATTTTTAACACTGTAATATCTCAGGAGGCCTTTCCTCCTTAAACCCATTTTTTATGTAAGCTCCAACATCGCACAATTATTTTCGACACGTTGTTGTACATTTATTATAACATTGAATAATATTCAATTCTAAACTGTGTCGTAAATTTGGTTGCCTATATAGACTTTTCTTTTTCCATTAAATCATTTTGTTCTACTTCAGATACATCTGCATGAGTGTGAAATAAAGGACACAATGATGAGCGCGCAGACGTGCTCTCAGACTGCACAACGTTTGGTAGACTATGGCAGAGGGGCTAATGAGGCCGGGATCTTAGGACTAACCTGTAGCCTGTTCATTATGAATAAAAGAACAGGGGCTTGGTAAATTTGTGATGGGTTCTTTTCTCCGTCTGACATTTCTAAAGAACAAAAAATGCAACCAATAAACTTTTCGTTTATTAACGCAATTCGGTCATTTTGAAGCAGTACAAAAGTAGGCCTAATGGTAATCCATTGGATCTGGAAAAAAGACGTTTTAGATCAATATTTTTTCACTACGACAATGTAATAATTATCAGGCTGAAACATGCTGTTTGTTTCCGTCAATAGATAATAATTCAGCGCCTTGATTGTATGTGATCAATCAGGTCACGATCAATTAGTATGACTACCCATTTAATATTTGTAACCTCCTGCCTACGTCGGCATTTTTAGAGAAGCAATGTGTATTACAAAATGTGTGCCTAAATATGCGACTTCTTACAATGCTTAACGCTGTTTGTTTTTCCAATCTTAGTCGTAAAGCTTTGCAATCTCTGGAGCTCAAAACAAGTGATTCTTCTCTCATCCATTTTGGTTTTCGCGCCACAAAATTATATTCCAATTAGGGTCACGCCGACATCAGACGCTAGATAAATAGCGATTTTGGAATTAATTAGCGGGGTGATAAATTGCAATATTCTTCATAACATCTACGTCTGCTCTATATTCTTACATATAACTATTTTATTGTATTGGCCTATCTCTGGTTGAAGCCTGTAGGGTTAGGGTCTATAGGGCTGTTTGATAACCCCAAACAAGCTGTCGGTGGGCATACGTTTGAAAAAGCAGTGTGAAAATATAAACAGTTTAAATATAGCTGACACTCACCTCTCACTTGGCTGCTTTAGAAAGACCACTCCAGAGATAGAGAGAGACAGAGTTTGTGTGCGCGCGCGTGCGTCGGGTGCGTCAGCTCAGTAGTCTATGGCTCCAAAAAGTAGCCAGGTAGAACCTACTGGATATTTGATTCAATGATCCTCAAAGTGTGGTTTTAATAATTCCCCCAAATTGTGTTTGAGCAAAACAAAATAGACAGGTGTAGTAACGTCATTTATATAGAATAAATTAATAATATTCTTATTGAATGTGTCTTCTGCTCACTTATCAGAATTCAGTAAATAAAATTCACATAGACCTACTGCATGCCAGAGATAAGGGCTCTATAATGAACTTGTATTATCAACTTGCTTAGAACAGGCTACACATCCTCCTGCAATACAGTCACTGATCTAGCATGACTGGATCAGCTGAAAGCAATATGGCAGAAACCCACACACTATTACAAAATGATGGACTTCCTCAAGGAAAGAAGGAAGGAAGAAATTGGAAAGAAGGAATGAAGGAAGGGCAGAAGGAAAGGCTAGGGGAGGAGGAAATACAAGGATGCTTTTCTTAGATAATCATGCAGGCAGCAGAGATGAGAGCTCCCAACTCTGCTAACCTGGAGCCTACAAAGATCAGACCAAAGCAGTGGAGTTCCAAGTTTGCCTTTACCTGGATGGCCTCAGCAGGTGCCATCAGAGTTCACCAGGCTTGGCATGTAATCATGTTTGCAATAGGGTAACTGCTTCTGATGCTGTTCTATTGATTTTAATCTGAGGAGCCTTTCATTAGGCTGCTTAGTGATTCACCGCAAAGCTGATGGAATGTTAACAAATGGACATTTGATTAATTATTTCTCATATGTGCAATATAAGATAATTATGTTTGTGTTGTTATTGGGGTCGGATTTTGCAGTTTTGTATTAGATTTACTAAGGAGAAATGTTTTCCATTCAATATGATTAAATTCTCTTACATGTTCACCCCTTTATACAGAAATACACACTACTGTATTAGATCAGCCACTCTTCCTTCCTAGATATTACAGTGGAAAGAGCAATTACAGTCTCCGTGGTCCTTACAGCCAACCTCAGGCAAGTCCTACATACATAAACTTTGTGTGCAAACAGTTAATTACCCACAATGCCTCTATATTCCCCACCGTGCAAGCCCTGGTCTCAATTAGCATATTATAGGGTCTGTCTACCCGCTTGTTTTCAGAGCAACAATATGTGCATTTTAAAGCTGTGTTTAACGGTAACTACAGCTTGATTCATGCCAGATCCCCTCTGAGCGAGATGAATAAAACAATATGAAGTTTTCTGTCTTTAACAAGTGGAACTTGGCATTTAACCTTTTTTGCATTTAGTCAATTGCACATTTCCCTCATTGTATGTGGAGGCACAGATTTTTTTTTTTTTTTACAGTACAGTTCTGATGAATTATGACTAATGACATGGTTAACCACAATTATGTATTTCTAATGGCTCTCCATATTGTGTAAAGGACAATAACAAAAATTGATTTGAAAATGTATTTGATTATGCAAATGTCCTTTTATGATTTTCATCATTATTGTGAAAGCAAATCGGACCAAAGAAATGCAACATGTTTTCTGTGCTGGTTTGAAGCTGGTTAATTCATGTTTCCTGTCATTGCACAGTACAGACGTTAGAATAACAGTAGAAAGCTGCTGACATACTGTCAATGAGCAGGGTTTTGTTTTATGTAAATAGTACTACTATCATGCCACTGTTTTTATTTGCTATTTTTCTGTTGTAGTTTAATCAGATTGTTATCTAATGAATGTAATTTTTTAAATACAAACATTCACTATGCATATGCTGTTCAAAGGACAACATCAATTAGGCATTTGTGAGTTTAGACGTCAGAGCCACAATATGGAGACGAGTTCAAGAAACAGGTCAGATGGAATAAATGGTAACATTCTAGTTGTGTATCTCCACTTTTCCCTCTGTTGGAGTTGGCTGCTAGTAGCACCTGACCGTCTCCAACCTGTCCACTGTTGCAAAACTGTACATGGTGGGAACCATCACTGGAACCAAGTGAACTCCCTCGTTCATCCAAAACAAACAGCAGGCTTTTCAGAGATGGATGTGACAGTCATTAATCAAAGGACCGGCCTGACCGGGAGTTTTCTAAACATGGAACCCACCTGAACTGGAGCTGCCGGGCAAGGAGTTGAGAGCTACGGTTCAGAGCATTGCATGTGTTCGCTGTCCTCAAGTCTTGTGGTCACCTCCGACCTGTGAGCCAGGGAAACCATCTCTCAGCAAAGGTCAATGGTAGGTCATCAACACAGCAGGTTTGTTTCGGGTATTGAGCCTTCATGCTATGTTTGTTTGACACTGAATAAGAAGTTAAAAAAACTATGTAGGTCTGCATTAAAGATTTATACATTTGTTAGTGCTAGCTTAATTGGATGATTAACACCAGTACTTTCTGCTGGTCTAATTGTCAGCAGTCAGAATACAAGAGGACTTGATGCATGCGGGAGAGAGCGTGAAATATATAGTCATTGTTGTTTTTGTCTGGTTTTGTAACAAATATGTGCAGTCGTCATTAAGATACCGACACATATACTGACCGCAGATCAGGTGTGGGATACAGGACAATGTGCGCAAAGAAACCTGACAGATAAGTTGGCCTTTGTTTCTTCAAATTGCTCAACTTTGTTTAGCCAGACTTTCCAATGACAAGCAACAATGTTAAAAGAGCAGTTTTTATGAACCTTTTGTACTGAAATAAATTTCCTCTTTTAACTGCGGGCTTGTATTCTTGCACGTGCATTTTCTGTGTGTTTATGGGCAGGAACAGACAGGTCAGGGACAACGTTTCTATAACATTCAGAAGACTGACCCATAATTACACCTTATGTATGTATGTATGTATGTATGTATGTATGTATGTATGTGTGTGTGTGTGTGTGTATGTTATTGGGAGGTGTTGGTGGGGTCTATAAGATTTCCTTTCAGCAGGGGCTGATTTAGGATTTTTACCCATTGTCCACAATTGAAATGAACATTCTCCCCATTTTGCGCTATGCACTCTCTCTCTCGCTCTCTTTTTCTTATGCATTGTGGAATTGTTTTCCAATCGCATTTGTTTACAGGAACTCATGATGTAGAGTAATGGTGTGTTGAGGCTGTATGGCTCCAGTTGATTGTACACAGGTCCTCTTTGAATTGGACATTGCACATACAGAGAAAACACAGACACCTCTTTGTTAAACAAAACACTGAATAGACTCACGGTTTGTGTACCCACAATGTTTAAAGGAGCAGTGGAGTCAAAAATATGTTTTATAGATATGTCTCCACACCCCTAAGTCAGACTATAATAATGTGATGTGAAAATTATGATAATTTCCATGTTAGAGCTGTTTGAAAAGACAGGTTGTTTTGCGTGGGTTGGATTTTGGTTTGTTAGCTAATAGACCAATAAAAATGGTTTGCCCTCCTGTCTGCCAATCTAAGTTACATTCCGTTCCTCCAATTAGGCCCCTCGCTCAGACCACTCAAAGACAGTCATTGCTAAATTCTTACTTGAGAAATTGCCTTTTGCCAATTGAATACCATTAAATTTGAAAGCAATCACGTGAAGTTTCTATGATTTGTTAATTATACTTCCACATTGAGTCGAAAATAACACTCTAAAACCGTGTAAATGACCATTCTATCTTTCCTGTGAAGAGCTGTTTGAGAAAAATGTCAGGCTTACTGAAGTCCTCGGGTGAGGAAGTGTGCCCTCACACACTGACCCATATTTTGTTTGTGCCGGATCTCACATTTTTCGTATTTGACACGCGTGTGCTTCTCAGGGCTGCAGAATCATGCTTAATTCTATTATTTAATTCTTAAGAATGAAGCAGCCCCAATCCTTTATCTTACATTTTTTGTCTTTTCATTTTTAGAAAAAATACTTAAATTGCTAGACCCCGCCTCCACCCGGCTACGGTCACACATCAAATAATTGTTGCATCTCTCAACACCACAGTCGAGAGATGCAACCCACCAATGCAGCTGGTGGAGGTGAAGTGTAAAAACGCTCCTTTGTAGCACCACTCAGTATGACGGTGAGCCTCAGCCAATTGGTTGACGAGTGGTTGGGAAATCTCAATGGTGATGCATATTGCCCAGTATCGATTGGCTGGCGGATGGCATTGTTTACTGGGATTTCCTGGTCTAATCAAGCTGTGGCAACTGTCTTCAGGTGAGTGAACGAGCCTTGACCCACTTGGACACATGACTTCCTTGTTGGACGTGCAGTGTGGAAGAAACACAATGGCTTTGCGCCGATGGCTATGAGTATGGCCTGTCGCACTCTCCAACCCTCCCCAACCTGTTGGGAGTTGTTGCAATAAACAAGTCTTAAAATACAACCGGATAGCACAACATTTGAGAAAAGAAAGAGGGACATTTTTATCTATGGTCATTACATTGAATTTTTGTGTTTGGAAGTGATGGCTGGTTGTCCTTCCTGTGTTTTAATGTTGGTATTTACTTGTGCATCATGCTTTCCAAGAAATTCCACACCGCCACAATGGCTTAGTGACCGTGGGTCAATTAAGATCCTTCTTAACACAATTTAAACCATTTTCTCATCAGTTCCCTCCACCGGCTGATATCTGTTCAGTGTGTTTTTAATGCTGGGTGAAGAGATGAACGGGAGGTAAGAGCTGATTCTCTAGCAGAGGCTGGGAGTAGCTTGGAGGTTATTAAGCGTGCAAGGGTTATGGTTGATGCGATGCCTAGCACAGCACAAGATGAGTGCAGCAGGCATGTCTGCTAGTCTTTATCTAGCGCTCAAATAGGCAAAAAGAATTGGCCCCGCCACCAAGGACCATCAGCTCATGACCATTACAATCACTTGCAGTGGATGAAGTATTTTCAATCTCAAATAGTGAAATATAAAGCAGAGACTTTACATGTACACTGTTTAGTTAATACACAGGGTCTCCTTTCCAGTAACTCAGAGTGTTAGGAAACACAAACACAAGAAAATAACAAAACCCGTCAAAATTATGGATTATGTACTAATCATATAGTTAAGTTCTGGTGGGATGGGAATAAATATTAAGGCTAGTAGTTTAAGAGAAGGATGATTTGCAATATTGATTACCTTTGCCCTAGGTTAAATTGATCAAATATTGTATTTTTCTAAAAGTCTATCAGATTATTCATGTTAAATATCTATTTTAAGCATGTCTCTGTATGGTATCCTTGTTTACAGTTCAGAATTCCCCGATCCCTCAAATGCCCTCTTTCCCATATGTCTAAAGTCCATCAATGATTTTATCAGCATCTCTCAACGTTTCTATACCAGGACGCTAATTAAGAAATTAATGCAGTAAAATCAATTGGCCTCAAGTTTATGTCCAGTATATTCATGATGGCTTCAAGCTAACACCAATCAATTCTTTTCACATGGGTGCGTAAAACTGCCTCTTTTGTTTTGATAGCTGGAGGATTTGAAAATGAATTTCAATGAAATAAACAGCTAATGAATTCAACACCTTCATAATGTTGTAAAGTGAACGCATGTAACATATTCAAGGGCATAAAGTCGCTTTTGGTCATCACTTATCTATCATTTGCCATGATTCAACTGGCTTACAAGGTTTCTCCAGTGCTTCGCTGAATGTTTTATTAGCGGTGTGCAAACAAAGCACACGTTTGAATGTATTCCTACGGATGTGCAGCTTCAATCCAGTGATCTATATTGCTCTCCCTGTATTACATCAGTTAAATAAGTGTGTTTTGAGTGTTCAAGCCCATAGAGGACAAAAGGTAATTTGGGTGGTTCGAGCTGTGCACTTCATCAACATTTTTCAATGAACAGCAACCTTGGATTTTCTTTGACGCGGTCGCTTTTCTCCAAAGCCACAAATTGCATTAAGGATATAGCAATTCATTACCTGAACAAAAAGACGGCAAAGGCCAAAGAGACTGACACAAAGACCACGTGCAGGCATGCCTTTTAAAGGCAATGAAGCCATAGGTTATAACAGGGTGCCCTGTCCTCACAAACCACAGTCAGTCCTCACAAACCAGCAAAGCACAGATAGTGACTGTTTCATTATGTGCTCAAATTTTGGCCGTGTAGTTAATGATAACAGTAATGAATCGCAGACTCTGGTCCCACTGGGGTCCATGCTTGTTCTTCACTCAGGGAGCTGAGTCCCATGTTATATTTCTGTTCCCTAACCAACCTCCCAAATGCATGATCAGCCCAGAGATCAGATCACAGTATATTTTATCAATATTAATAAGGATAGACAAACTCCTCTGGTAATTAAGAGAGTCCCTGGGCTTTGATTTAGACCATTACTAACGCCTCTGCATCTTTAGATTAAAATACCGACCTCTTTTATTTAATAACATTAAATCCCGACATGCATCTTCTAAAAGCTTTAATAAGACAAAGATAAGATTTGCATCCCCATACAAGTGTCTTTTTCAATTGATTATGAAGCCGCCATTGATGTGTGAGAAATTGATGTTTTCCTCTGTTCTTAAGGGGTTCTAATAGAAGGGGCGGGATTCGAGGAGGAGACTTTGCCACTTTGATCTTCAATCAGTGAAAATTCCCACTTCTTCTTTGTCAGACTATATTTGGTAAATAACGGTGACAGTCCATGTGCTTTAATAAGATGAAAAAGAGAGAGAGGGAGAAAGAGGGAGATGGATGGACAGAGAAAGGGGTGAAAGAAATAGAGAGAGTGCACAATGGCACTGGGACGAGGGAGAGAGACGGATGAAGAGGATGTGTGGGAGAGACAGGGGGTGGTGTTTCACACATTTGTATTTCAACCACACTATCAGCTCTCAATGGGAACCTTCTGTAACATAGGGCCCTCTGACACACACATACACACACACACACACACACACACACAAGCAAGTCTGTTTTTCTATCCTTGTGGGGTCCTGTGATCTGGCCCAAGAAATGTTCCCTATTCCCCAACTCATAGCCTAACCCTGACCCTAAAAGTAACCCGCAATCCCTAACTCGCACACGTGCACGCGCACAGCTATCTTATCAATAGCAGTGGATGCCACTATTGAGGATAACTGTGGACTGGATTCTCACATGGGCACCTGATTCTACTGTGAGGAGAGTAAATATCTGTTGTATTTGTTTATGGGGGAGTGGTATTTGGCCCCATGTGTCCATGTGAACTATGTTTTGCTATGACACATGACTTTGTTTGTTCCACGTAACACCCCACATAATCAAAGTCTGACCAGCCCCCCTGTTAACAGTCACCCATGTTGGTTTCATGTATCTGGAGAACAGACTCAGTCAAGGCACAGTGCTGCGCTACATATTTACAGATTTGATTTAGACTAAAAACAGATTCAGAGAGTCAGAGAGCCAGCACAGCGTCTGGTGGGCAGATTCAAAACATGAATATCATAGACCAAGAGTCATGTATGTTAGATGGATACTCTTAGGTAACTAGACTAAAGCTCTTGTAAATCTTCACCAGGGCATCCCAACCACTTTTCACATAAGGTGGTCGGTAAAAAGTGCCCTTCATTAGAGAGTGGGAGAGACCACGGCTGCCTTGAAGCGCTCATTAGCATGCTATTTAGTACCCTCTCAAAAAGGGGAAAGGGCAAGTGAGAATTTGAGAAATAAAGGAAATCACTCATGAAAGAGCCCAGAATGGAGAAAAGGAACATGCTCTTACTATTTGTCCAGTCAGCAGTTCACCTCTGGACAGAAAGCCAACCATACACAGGGAAACATGAGGAAGATGAAAATGACAAAAGGGTGTGTCCAAAAAATGTTAGAGTTAAAGTGGTGCCGGCCAAATATGAGCAGGGCAGGAAAGATAGAGCGATAGGTAGATAGAGCAAGAATGAGAAGGTTCATCGGCAGAGACGACCACAAAGGCACCAGGAGTAGAGGCAGCAAGGCATTAGCAGGGATGCTGAGGTGGACAAGGCAGGCAAGTGGAGGGAGATGGGAGAAAGCCCAGCAGGGAGCCCGTCGAGGCTAGGGGCTGGCTCCAGGCAGCGAGAGGGCATGGGAGGATGTAGAGAGCAGATCAACAATAGACACACTCAATAAAGCCCTATGGACGGGAGGGAACCTGATAGCACTCGACACATGTGAGCATTCATTTACAGATGTTTACATCCTTTAAGGAACAGAGGAAGACGCGTCAATGAGGTTCGATAACTGCAACAAGCTCCAAATACTCTAGCATCGGGGTTAACTCTGAACGCTGTTTGTTGGGAGGGTCTGTTTTGCATTTGTTTTTACTCTAGATTCTTCTTTAAAGCGGGTGTCGAGAAGTTCCAAAGGTGGAAAAGGAACATATTATATAAAGAGTGTTTGTGTATTCAGATCCATGGAGAAAAATAGAAATATATTGTTTTATACAGTTTTTGCAATGTGAGGCACAAATCAATAATATTATTCATGGTATAGCCCTTTCCCCGGGCTTTAATTGCTTGTGTACAGGTTAAACACAGTAAGACGGCCAGCCAAGAAGATATTTATGAGCAATTTACCACAGCACATTAACATGTGTGTAAGTGATTTAATTTTTTTTAGAAGCGAACATTAATTACATTTACAGAGAAACGAAAACCTCAGTGTAGAGCTGTTGGAACAGAGGAGTTACAAATGTCTAGGGAGGCTGTCCCAGGTGTCTGGACCAGATGCATATTCAAGTATATTTGAAGGAGAGTATATGCACACAGGAATTCTGTTCAGCGATATGGAAATGCAACATTGCTATCTTGTGTTATTGACACTGAACTGTGTTAAGCCATGAAATGTAGCAATCAATATTAGAGTAGGTTGTAACTTGAAACTATTTGTTTTTAACTCAAAACATTTTTATAAAATCAGTACTAGGTAGGTCTGAATAGTTGCTCCTTCAGAAGTCCATGTGAGGACGTAAAGCCTGTGTAGTGGTTACCGGCTGAGTGAAGCCTCAGTCCAGCAACCAGCCTTTCAAAAGTAACTCAACCTAAAAGTGAACATAAGAGGCCCTTTCTTTCACCCTTGTTAAAGACGTCTGCATCCATAAAAAGCTCCTCTGGTCTACTGGTCTAAAGATGGCCGTCTATTCCAAACCCCTCAGACCAAACCAGAAAGAAAGTATAAGATGGTTTAAATATTTGAATATGTCTTGGTTGGGGACACATTTCAATGTTGCACATAATTATGAAGTCTACAGGTCTGTGTCGTTGAACTGTAAATCACCTTTGATTGTTAGAGGGGACTTATTTCAATTCTCTTAACGTATTTCAAACACACACACACACACACACACACACACACACAAAGTAAAGTAAGAGAAGGACAAAAAAGGAGAAGGAAAAAAAAGTTTGTCGTCGTCGTTTGCAGAGAATGAAAATTTCAGAAGGGCAGTTGCTCCCACGCCTCGCTCTATGCATTAATACCCAAAGTCCCCGTGATCGGAGAAACCTGTGTCAAAAAGTCTGTTTTCTAACGGTGCCTCATTTGCATGTTTGAATAATACATGCTGCTTATAAGCATATTAAATGGAATATAGCCGCACGCCATTTGAAGGAAGAGATTAGACCTTCCGAGTTAATTATAAAGATGTCAAATGTCAGCTGGTGAACCCAAGCCCCTGAGGTCGCCCTCTTTAGTTTAGTGATTATATGCACAAACTATAGATAAAGTGTCATCATACAGGCTATTAGGGCTCTCAGTGGTAAAGAGAACCTTCCCAGGGTTTTATTACTTGGCTGCATCAGTCAAGATTCTCTCAGTGCTTCAACTGTCATTATCTGCCTACTGTAGCTTACACACACTTACAGCCACAGATGAAGAGCAACTAAAGTAATATGGTTAAAAAAAAAGATTTGAGATTTGCATCTCAGATAACTTTAGCCTCTTGGGAGTTCCTCTTCAGTTTTTTCAAGCTCATGTTCTCTATATGTATATCTGACACTGTGTATATGCATGTATATGCGTGCGCGTGCGTGTGTGTGTGTGTGCGTGCGTGGGGACCAAGGCATGTCTGCTTTGGGCATTACTGTACCATTAAGACCAAATCAACTCAGAGAGCCAGCAAGTGGAAAGGAGTGTGAGGGAGGGTGGGGGAGAGCCTCTGGGTGCACTTTGACAGGGCCGCCAGTCAAACAGGCCCTCTCTCTCTGTGTTTCTGTCAATCTCCCCCTCTGAAGTTCATTTAAAGGGAGGAGGGACGCCTCACTAGCTTCTAACAGGTAAGAGAGCCCATATTATCAGCCCTCAGAGAAAGCAGCAGAAATCTGATGTGTTCTTTCAACTGTACTAAACTGAGCTAGGCTCACTGAGTACAGGCTGGCCACTGTCGGTTGATTAAAAACCAGGGAGAGACAGAAGGAAAGACAGACAGAAGAAGGAGGAGAACGGAGTTCAGAGAGGAGAAAGAGAGAAAAAGATATATGATGTCAGGGACAAGAAGAAAAGTGTTCAGGAAGGTATATATAAAGGGGAGGAAATGAGCAGATCAAGATTAGATCTGTGGGAGTAAAACCTGTATGAGAGAGGGGTGATTGCAAAGGGCTAGAAAGAATGAGAGAGAGAATATAGCAGAAATCAGAAGGGATTGTACTTACCCATAGTATCTTTACATTGACGAAGGGTGTGGCCGTCAATTATTTTCAGAATGTCCTGAGGGCTGAACAGTTCGTCCCCACACTTACACATAGTCAATCAATTATCTTGCCAACAGTCTTAACCCCAAACCTAATTTATCCCCACTATTATATCCAAACCTAAACTTAGCACAACTCTTAATCCCCAACTTTATTCATCCGGACTCTTAAACCCAAACTGAAATCTAGCCCAAGTCTTAATCCCAAACCTTAATCAAGCCCAAATCATGAACCAAAACACTAAGTATACAGCCTTTCAAATGAGGGAGGACTGGAAAGATTTCATATTTATTAGTTGATGTCCTCATTTATTTTGAGGAATGAAATTGACAAATTACACAAAAATACACACACATCTACATACACATACAGATGGATCTTTCTCAGTATATCACAAAGCATGCCTCAACTGTGTATTTTTAAAGCCACCAGCACTAAGACCAGAAAGCTGTAATATGGGCTTCATTCCCATACTCAACTATGAAAACCACAACACAGTTACCTCCAATTTACAACAATCTGACACATTGTCTTTTCACCCAAAATACAATATATATTGACTTGAGTTAACGAACCATTGAAGCTTCAGGCATATACAACTTCAAGAGCAACTTCACCGTAGTTTAGAATTGTGAACAGTGGTGCAGTGGTAAATAAATAGATAAAGTGGGTAGGCTTTCAACAGTTCTCTTTTTTCACAAATGGTGAGTGAACTGTTTGTACTTCAATGGCAAAAAAACAAAATGAGCTCACAAAACACGCCCAAACCATTTTATTTATGTTTACATTTAAATCATTTAACAATTAATAATTTCTCACTCCTATCCAGAGCTACTTAGTGATTAGTCAAATATTTTCATATGGCCTCCATGTATTGATCGAACCAATAATCCTGGAGTTCTAGGTGCCCTGCTCGACCATCTGAGCACTGCAGCACACAGTCTCCATCACCACCATCAGGGCTCAGAGGACATTTATGTTTAGCAGGGGGCTGAGGGCTTTGATTTACTGGACCATCATTTGGGGCATTACAGTAGCTGACTGTGTTGTGGAGTCGGGATCCAGTTATCGGGAGATTCTTCCTGTAAGCCGCTGACCTCATCAATATGAGAAGTGAGGATTGGGGGTGAAGATGACTTTAAGTACCTTTACGTTTCATGAAAAAGAGAACATGGCAACCATCTGTTTCGGCCCAATTTCTTGGTGAGCCGCCCATCAAACTGAATATCCAATCAAACACACAGTTCTCGCCACTGTGTTTTGTTTTGTCTGGTATTTTCTTCAAGCTGGGTGTCATTGGAGAGTAAACTATCTGCACGTTTTCAGCCCTTTGAGTCCCCCCCCTCTCTCTCCCTCCCTCTCTGTATGTGTGTGAGTGTGTGTGTGTTGGCTTTGTTTTTCTTTTTGAAAATCCCTTTGATGTGTCCTGTTTATTTATTTATTTGGTTGACGTTAAGGCCTTTCGGTGGTTAGCTGTACGGGTGGGTACGGCAGTGCTCAGTGTCATCCATCAACGAGGAGCCTCTTTGACGGCTGAACCCCCTGACCTCACCTTCCTATAGGATCTCCTGGTTCTGGGACTCTACAGATGAAGTAAAGGCTTTTTTTAGGGAGACAATGTGCCTACTCACTCTCTGTTCTGTTTCACACACTGATTACTGTGTTACTTACTGACATTTTGATTTTAGAGTCCAGATCATATCTGTAGTAATACCATAGTAGTTCTATAGTCATCATAATGTAACTACATAATTGTTTTGTTTGTAATTCATTATTATGCAATAAAAAAATTATGAATATGTAACTACGTATTCATTTGAATACTGTTTGTTTGGATCCCCAGCTACTTTGTGACGAGGTAACGAAACAACAAATAATAAGAGTGACACATTGATAGATAAAAAATTTGCCTAGATTCTGTGTGCCTTTGTGTGTGTGACTGTATTAGATATTGTGTTTTCATCTCATCACAGTCCTCGTTGCTGAGACGAGATGTTGTTCTATCAGTCTCCTAAAGGTCATTTTACTGATTAGTTGACACGCTGAGGGTGGATGGTGGTTCCAGGTGACTGTGGCTCTGTACAATACCTTGAGTTGCTGTGAGTTAGCTTTGGACCTGGGGACAGGGAACAGACCCCTGCTGGCATCTGAATAACAACCACCATTATACAGTATAAAGTCAATTTACACACACCCAGAAGCATTCTTGGTATTAATGTATTGCTGGTCATAGACAACATAACCCAATCCCAGTCATTTTTGACACGTCCTCTGAGCTATATATGCCATGTAGGCAGTATGAAATCTTCATTAAAGTGATGTTTCTCATAAACGCTAGAGGAGAACCAGGAAAGAGCATGAAGTGTTCGTCTAATTTTAAGTTCAATGTTAACGGCAATCATAACACATTTTCCCATAAGCTGACCACTGACAACTGCCTCTCCAATGTTAGTCCCATAACTACAGCCTGTACGCAAGTTTAGAGCCATATTAATCCTCAGAGAATGTTTTCAACCAAATACAACAGTGTTTGTTTTTATTTAGGACCCATTCTGACTGATTTGTAGAGTGTGGAGTCATCAGTACACGTCACTATTCTAGCATTTTGTAAGACAACTGGATTAGAATAGAAAGTCATATAGTGAAGGGCCCATGTGGCTGTCTTGAGGGCCACGACTTTAGAATGACTAAAAGGTTACAACCTGGTTGATACAATTACTTAACGAGGCACAACCTGATATTAACTAGCCATTCATTTCTTCCCAAGAGTGTTTATGTTATAACCTGGCTGAAATGATATACAAAATAAATAGAAGAGCGGAGTGGATGACGTGATTTCATGCTATCGATATAAATGTTCCACACATTAACCAAATGTGACTGTTTCAAAAAAACTATAAAAAAAAATTCAAATTTGTTTCAACTGGTATATATATAAAAAAATACTAGCAGAAATCACACTGGGCTGGAGGTCCACTTAGACAAACAAGGACTCATATATTTACCCACAACCAACATACCCAAACTGAATGACTTGTGCCGGTTGGTATCTCTGCTGTTGGACGGAAGCTTCCCCAGGCACTGAACAGGAGTAAATCCATTATACAGAACCGTTGGAATGTATACAACCCCTCAATGTTTTTAGACATTCTGAAGAAGTATTAAAAATAGTTACTCTGTGCAGGCTTCCTTCTTTTCTTGCTATGTCATTTAGGTTAGTATTAAGTAACTACAATGGTTTTGCTCCATCCACTGTTTTCTCTTATCACAGCCATTAAACTCTGTAACTGTTTTAAAATGACTGTAGGCTTCAAGGAGAAATCCCTGAGGGCTTTGCTTCCTCTCACTCAACTGAGTTAGGAAGGACACCTGTATCTTTGTAGTGACTGTGGGTATTGATACACCATCCAACACCTAATTAATAACTTTTCCTTGCTCACAGGGATATTCAGTGCCTGCTCTTGTATTTTCTTCTCTTTTTTTATCTAATATTCTGTACAAGTCTTTAGAAAACCTTCCAGGTCTTTATGGTTGAATATGTGCTTGAAATTCACTACTCAACTGAAGGGCCTTATAGACAATAGTGTGTAGCGTACACATGAGTTATTCATTCAGAAATCATGTTAACACCTATGACGGTGCAGAGAGTCAGTGTATTTAGGCTTTCCAAAACTACGGGGCTAAATACTTAATGGGCTGAAGATATTTCGGCTTTTCATTCGTAATGAATTCCTAAAAACAAAATTCCAATTTGACATCATTGTATATTGTGCGTAGATTAGTGACAAAATGTCAATTTAATACATTTTCCATGCAGACTTTAACGCATTCCAATGTGTAGAAAGTCAAGTGGGTGAAATACTTTCTGGCACCGTATAAGTACAATTCAAAGGAGAATGTAATTAGAATTAAAATCTTGCATTCATGGGGAAGGTACAAAAGCAGAAATTCTAGTTTCTTTCACGACTTGTTGCGTACTGCTCAAGGTGAGGCATTTCTCACTCTTAGTGGACCTCATTATTCCATCTCGCTGAAGCTAAATTGTATAACTCACTTCCATTGTACTAGTTACAAAGGGCTGTAAGATCATTTTCCCGCTTGGCAACCATAAGAAGTACCTCAACACATGATTTCAATGGCCCCATTTACACCTGATACACATGCGTGTCCGTATTTTGTCCACATTCTAATGGTCTGCATTTTCAGCCGCGTTTCAACATTGCGTTAAAATGTGTGCAACCTGTCGCATCGGCACAATGCGTGTCCACACTCCGCCGGTTTGATCACATTGTGTCTTCTGCCAGTCCACACCCATCAGAAATTCTGGATACAATCAACAGTGAGGACGAGATCAGGACAACGATGCTTATTAGAGCCAGGTGTGAACAGGGCTCATGGTTCTCCATTCCAAGTTCCAAGAAAACAATGATGAAATAGATATTCCATTTACAGGAGAAATCCATAGTGCGTACATGTTACGCTGCATTTGATATTCAGAGTAAAGTGCTGCTGAGGTTACACTGACTGTTTCACAATGTAATGCATTTCTGTGTGTTTTTCTCATCCCCATTTCTCCTTCTCTATCACAGTACTGACTTTTCTGTAGGGGCCCATGTCCCCCTCCCCTCCGACACAACTCCGTCAGAAACCCCCAGATGGGAACCGCGCAGATTAATGATTCATAAGTTGCTTTATACACAATTATTATTATTCTAATATGTAATAATGGCTCATGAGGGTTTAATGTACACACGACATGTGTCCATTCATTTCCTTCCAACTGAAACAAAATGTAAAAATAAACAACCAAATATGAATTAGGTTGTCAATTTGTGAAATCCTCTACCTCACACCCGTTTGGGCAACGAGAACCAGTGCTTGACTCCGGTTAAGCCGTAGATGCCAAACCTCCAGTTGATGTTGTTCAGAGTCTGACGGTTGACTGAAGGTCGCAGGTATTTCTCAGAGGGAGGCAGTCTGTGAATTCAGCATTTTAATCCCAGTGTGTAATTGAGCGTCTCGTAGTCATCTGAACACACCGAGGGATAAAGCTCCAATCAATCACTCTCCATGGACAGTCCGGCTCAGCTCCAGTTCTGCATGCCAGTTGAATGGTGTCAGCCTTTGCACCTGAGTAAAAAGCCCCAATTCATATGTCACAGAAGGCTCTAAGCCTACTTCTATTTTAGATAATCCTGCCGACCAAGCAAGTTAAAGTGTGCTTAAAATGAAACTCAAAGACGTCTAAATAAAACAACAGCAAAAACCTATATGCTAAAATATAGTGTAATTTATCAATTCTGACCCCCACCTACTCTGGTCAATTGAGGGGGGGGGGCAAGGCCTGGAATGGTGGTCCTGTTTAGCACAAATGACTGTTTTAATACTTGGAGACGTTTATTTGGCTGTGTGTTTAATTGATCTGGCCGCTAGGTTGAGTGTTGGCCCTTTAAAGACCTTCAGCTGGATGCAAACATATTAGAAGCCTCATCATTGGGCAACAAGGAGCCACCTCCCTATGTGCACGGATACACAAGCGTAACCTGCATGTCAAACCGCATGAAATTGTTCATTTGAATTCTATCTCGAAACCTCCCATAAGACAGAGCTCCAGCCTTTTTCTCATCACAATATTGTCCTTAAAAAACAGCTTTAACCCAGCACTGCATGTCGTTGATGTGTTGGATTCAGGTTTGGTCTTAAGTCCCTTTCTGTTCCACTGACTTGGCCAGTAGGATTCCAGTGATACTCTCTACCCACAACCCCCCCACCGACTCCTTTACTCACCTGATTAGAATTTCTGCCGTGGCCTCTGGGATTGGACCATTTGAACATATTTTATTTAACCGCTTTTGTAAGGCCTAATATTCAACAGCTGTGATCTATAGCAGAATTACAATTCTCAGGGTCAAGGAGGGATTTTGCCACGGAAGGGGAGGTGCAATCACACAGAAGAAAAAGTGATAGAGGGAGAAGAGAGAAAAGGGGAAGAATCCCAAGTTGTCTTTAAAAATAAATGAGAAAATGGGTAATCCCAGTCACTGCATGGGAAGAAGAAAATCAATAAGGGCTCTCTATTCATCTGGGCCATCAGAAAAATCCTTGAGATGAACAAAAGTTGTGCATTTTATTGCCGCTTCCATACAACTTAATAGAGGTGTGTGTCTATGCTTCTTTTTAAACAGCATGTGTTTCTTTGTGAGATTCTTCAGTAAATACATATTGAATCACGGGTCATGTCTGTGATTTCCAAATCAGACCCAGGTTCAAACCTGAAAATGGCCTACATACTTAACCACTGCTAAGAAAGCATGAAATCCACCTGAAGGCCTGCAGGTTTCTATCCTACTCTGTTAGATGGATTCTACCGACGATAAGAGGAAGTTGGATCGGGACATAAGGACATAATATACATTATTTAATCTTTGAACTCCACATTCAATTGACCCCTCATGCCAACCTGTAGAGGCCCCCCTTGCAAGAATCCAATTCCACTTCCTGCCCTGTGTAGAATGATCGTCAGACAAGCTTTCCGATTGGACATGCCGTCATGAATATTTAATCACCAGCCCCCCTTCCAAGGCAGAGGTATCACGGAGGGGGATAGAGAACAGGGAGAGTTTGATTTCCCTTTTCTAGGGCTGGTAGTAATGTCGAGACAATACCTCTCATCTTTCCATCTTATCCTTCTCATGTCATCCATCCGTCTTGTCTTCCTCATGTCTACCCATGCGCCTGGTCTTTCTCATGTCTATCCACACATCGTCTAGCTGTGAGCTGATGTTTATGTTTGGACAACCACGCATAGAAAATTCCTCACTGATGCAATTGTACCCCGCTCTTCCGTCCCTCCCCCTCATCCCTCCCCCTTCCTTCTTTCTCCACGTTGCCATGCTAAGTGATGCCCCCCCTCCCCAGTTCATTAGCCAACTCTTCAGTAGCCTGTCATAGAGGATGTGCTCCATCAAAGCTGATCGAATCCCCGTTTTTCAGAAAGATGTCGCAGGTTATCAGCGTTTGCTCAGATCTCCGGCTATGGGGAACATGAATGGCAGTCCGTCGTTTGAAGACACTGATTTCTCTACTGATGCCTCCCAGTTGGAAATTTAGAATCTTGTCTGGTAAGACACCATATGGAAAGTAAATTACTGTACAGCATGGGAGTCGCTCAACAGTCCTGGCCTGCATCCATCTGTACATCCACCCGTCTCTCCATCGATTCCTCTCAGTCCATCTCCACAGACAATAGACTTTTTTCTCGGTTGACCCGGAATGATGCATTTCGTCTCCAAAGAGAACAGACAAATTACGCCTGTTTTTAACGTACTTCTGGGATACCATTCACTGCAGCACAAAATGATTACCTTTAAACAATTTGCAACATTACTGCAGCATCTCTACCATTCACGTAGCAGCTATTAGGGCTGTAATGAAATTCTAAGCATTGCCTAATGAAACTAGAGGTTAGAAGTACACAAACATTTAAAAAGCTCTAACACAGGGTGCATTATATTAACTTCTCATTACCATGCAAATGGCAGAGGCAGTTACAACCGTGTTCCTTTGTAGTGGTAAAGCGTTAATTTTAGCTCCAAAGATATGTCAGTATTCTACAGGGAGGGTGATGGGAGAGGAAGGGGGGGGGTTAGTCTGCATCAGTCAACGTCTGACCTGGTCTTTGCCTACGTGGTTCACATTGTACCCACAGTCCATCTGTGCAGGAGTCACGGTGACTCTGCAACACAACAGACACGGGGGTCAGCGGTACAAACAGCGGAGAGGGCTGACTTTTGGCTGTGGGTTGATTTGGAACTTAAAGCCTCCGTAGATTCTTCTTTTTCCTCCTCCTCAAGTGTCAGGATGCATTTCGGGAGGAATGACTGACAGAACGAGGGGGTTGGAGGAGGGTGTATGACTGGAAATGATGACAGGGCATCTTTGTTGTTGAAACGCAATACTGCTTTAATGACAACACTAGGATCCATCACATCTACAGAAATCACAAAATGACTAGGAAAACAACAGAACAGTCCAATAAAAGTATGGAAAGCAGCAAAGTGTGTTAGATCAGCTACACAATATGGGTTAATTACACTCGACCCTCAAGATATTAAACTTTTCTTACAGAGTAGACTGAAACATAGACGCACGCATGCAGGCACGCATGCTGACCACAATCAACAGAACTCACCTCTTTATCAACAGACACATGCAGACACACAGAAACGCAAGGGAGACAATCTCCACAGGGCTTTAGCTTTCTGGTTTCCACAGAGAATGGGGTCATTGTCAAGTCTGTGCGCATAAACACCATTAAAATGAACACCAGCGACGTTGCTGAAAAAAAAAAAGACAGCCATTCTACTGTGACTATTGGCGTGTACAAAGGGACAACATGGCTCTTTCTCTACGGCCAGAGAATACAAGGGGGCAAGGGGCATGGTCCAGCACACGTGTGACAGTGGAGATGGATGTGTGTGTGTGTGTGGACCGTCCAAACAGAGGCAGATTCATCTGCATTGTTGTGGACTTGTGTCTGGTGGTCTGTGGGCGGGCGTCCCTCCTAGTGGAACACACACACAGAGACTCTCTGGGAGATAAAACGTCTGCCTCCCAGCGCGATCCCACTGTTGGAGCTGTTTATCCCGTTTAAGGCCCGCCCTTCTGAGGGAGAACGGCTCAAACGCTCCTTGTCACAATCCCTGTCCGCCTAAACGCCTGACAAATGACAGGAGTTTGTACAAGACAGGAACACCGCTGAGAGGTTGGCTTGTCTGGGGAACAATTCGCCCCCTTTTACCAGTTTAAGTAGCCAATCTCCCAAATCTTCAGGAGAGGACCCCTGGGTTCTGTCTCAAACAACAGGAGATCTGGACTCAACACCCGTTGGTGGCTGAGAGGGTCATTGGTAGGCTCACTGGCCTACATGTAGAAGACACGCATCCAAGGAGATACGACCCAAACCTGATGACAGAAGCTGTTGACACTGTCACAGCTGTCATATAAACGTGGACAGACGCATCCAAAAACTGGCCTCTGTAGCAAAACAGTGGAACACTTTGAAACCAGTTCAGACATCACAATACTAAACAACCCAGTGTGCCCGTCTGCATGGAGCTCACACACCTCCAGCCTGTTAGGATGGGTTAACACTGGACCTAATGAAATATTAAAAGGTGTCTGTACCTGCTGCTTCTGTTGCCCCTTGGAATAAGACAGAACCTATTTTTGACAAGTTTTCCTCCTCCTCCTCTACTCATCCAAAACCAAATCAGCCACGGAAGAGATGGGGCTAATGAATAATCTATTTCATATTCCAAAGGCACCCGCTGCTCTCAAGGAGAGGAGGAGAAATGCGAGAGGGAAGGAAACAAGGACAGAGGATTCGATGGAGAGATTCTTTTTGGGGGGGGTGGAGAGATGTAAGAGGTCTGGGGGAAAAAAAGGACTAGGACGGGCAGAGTAAAAGAACGAGAGAAACCAGATGAAAAAAAAGGGTACCAAGCTGGCAGATGATCCCAGGCGTCTGCCAAACCAAGGCATCACATGACAGGCCTCCTGTTTAAATACTCCCCCCCGCCAAAATAAACCGTTAGCCCCCCGTTTTCTGTCTAACGCTGTTTAATGCCATTTCTTAATGAACATAATAGCCGGAACTAATAATGAAAGAAAATAAAAACATCTAAATGGAGCCCAGGCAGCAACGTCGCCGGCGCTCAATTATCTCCTTGTCAAGTGGGTCTGTTTTTAATGAGGCCCAGTGGGACTGACGCCTGTCAGTCAGCCCTGACTTTTTGACACCATTACAACTTCAAATGGAGCCACGTTCTCTGCCTGCCACAGCCACAGAGCACGGTGGAGGATAGACAGACGCTGCACCGCCACAACTCAGCTCATCCTGACAGGCCGGGAGAGAGGGAGAGAGAGGGGGAGGGAGAGAGAGGGAGGGAGAGAGAGGGGGAGGGAGAGAGAGGGAGG
>JACXGJ010002404.1:37225-66351 GCA_016801105.1 Esox niger | reverse complement strand
GCGGGCGGCGCGGGGAGCGGGGAGCGGGCGGCGCGGGGAGCGGGCGGCGCGGGGAAAAGGCTTCATTGGCCCCGTTTGAACCAGGCCCAGAGCCTCGTCTGATCTACCCCCGCAGACTGTTCATCTGGCACCTCGGACGGACAACGTGAGGTTGGCGGGGAAAGGCATAGAGGGAACCGTGACAGGGGCCATTGTTAAATGGTAAGCGCGTGAAACTAAGCAATATGCAGCACGGATACGAACAGTGGCGATGCCAGTATACACTCACGAGTCACGACCAATACCAACTGTTTATATTTCTGTTCAACCCAGAAAAACTGAACGGAACCGTCATGATGTCGATTCCAGTCAATAACCGTGTCGCTATATCAAGAAGAACACCGAGCCTTGTCTACCGGATGTAGGCTCACACACACACAAACACACACACACACACACACACAGAGTAATGAAATTCACAGCACCAGACGACACAAGCTTTAGTCTGGAGCTGTCACGGTAGTTTCGCTGGTTAGCAGGGAAAGGAGTGGAGAGAAATATGACAGGGACCATTGTGAAATGCTAAGTGCCTCTAACTAAGCAATATGCAGCACGGATACAAACAGTGGAGATGCACCCGATACCAGCTGTTTCCATTTCTGTTCAATCCCCAAAAAACTGAACGCATCTGTCATGATATCTGTTGCGGTCAGTCAATAACTGTGTCAGAGGAAATCACACCAAAACCCAAGAGAAAAGTAATCATTCTCTCTCTCATAATTGGGCCAGTGTGCCGTGAGCAGTGTGCCCAGGAGCAGTGTGCCCAACGTATCCCTGTCTTATCTGAAGAACTACATAGAGAGAGAGAAAGAGGGAGAGAGACAAAGAGGTAGAGAGAAAAACAGAAAGAGGGAGAGAGGGAACAAGATACAGAGGGAGACAAAGGAAGAGAAAGACAGAGGGAGTCAGAGAGAGAACGAGGTAAATAGAGAGACAAAGCGAGATGGAAAGAGACAGAGAGGGAGGAAAGAGAGATGGTGGGAGAGAAACAGAGATGGTGGGAGAGAAATAAATGGAGAGAGAAACAGAGAGACAGAGGGAGAGAGAGAGAGAAAGACAGCGAGGAGAGACGGGGGACAAAGGGAGAAAGAGACAGAGGGGGAGTAGAGAGACTGATAGTGTGCCAGGCGAGGTGTTGGCTGGCCTGACAGGCACAGAAGACATGCCAGTCAGTCCCTTCTTAGAGCTGTATGCAAATCCACTGTTAAATTTCATTTTTCTAATCCCTTTAATCAGAAGCAGGGGAACAGAGCCAGCTGGTAGGAACCCATGTTAAGATGTAATTAAGGATCTGATTGAATTTCAGTGCATAGCAGAGAGTGTTTGCCAGGGCATTGAAGGATGAGGACAAACGGGGGGGCCAGGGAGGGTGTTTCCACACCAGACTGATGGTTTTGGTTGCCGTGCGTTCAGGTGGTGGTGGGGGGGGAGGTGGAGTCGTCGTCGCCAGGCACCCAGGGAGACCCGGTGCTTTGTCGCGTGTGGGAGAGCGCTCATCAGAGGCACATTTTTATACATTACCCAAAACACTCCACGTGGCAATCATCTCCGCACTATGATTGGGAATGGGTGCCTCGGCACGCGCCCTGCACGGACAAAGAGCCCCCAACCGGACTGAGCTTCAATCAGATTTCACAACGGCCAGTGAGGGGACGGAGGGAAAGACAGGGGAGGCACGTAAACGCTAACAGGTAGGTTGTCTCTTTCTTATCTACATTCCACACATTGCCTTTATGTAAAGTTCAGTCCTGGGTCACACACAGACACCCCCAGACCACCAGACATGGATGCCAGGTAAATAATCCCCAACTATTGTTCCCCAACACCCAGACAAACAGCCACGCACACACTAACTAAATTCACGGTCCCAGACAACACAAGCTTTAGTCTGGAGACGGGAGCTGTCACAGTAGTTTGTCAGTATGGGGTGAGAGACTGGGGAATTGAGAGGATCTGTTACCGAAGCCTTTCATCAGCAAAGTCACAGCCAGAGGAGCATGAAGGGGGTGGAGACACAGAGAGGCTGGTGAAGACACAGAGGAGCTGGTGGAGACACAGAGAGGCTGGTGAAGACACAGAGGAGCTGGTGAAGATACAGAGAGGCTGGTGGAGACACAGAGAGGCTGGTGGAGACACAGAGAGGCTGGTGAAGATACAGAGAGGCTGGTGAAGATACAGAGAGGCTGGTGAAGATACAGAGGAGCTGGTGGAGACACAGAGGAGCTGGTGGAGACACAGAGAGGCTGGTGGAGACACAGAGAGGCTGGTGGAGATACAGAGAGGCTGGTGAAGATACAGAGAGGCTGGTGAAGATACAGAGGAGCTGGTGGAGACACAGAGGAGCTGGTGGAGACACAGAGAGGCTGGTGGAGATACAGAGAGGCTGGTGGAGATACAGAGAGGCTGGTGGAGATACAGAGAGGCTGGTGGAGATACAGAGAGGCTGGTGAAGATACAGATAGGTATGTGGAGAGTCAGAGGCATGCTCACAGAACATGACAGTCATCTTCCAGTAGCTTAACCCTTCCCCAGGCAGTATCTGAGGTCGGCGCTTTCTGACCCCATTCGACTCCTACATATGCTGAGCAAACTGCTTAGCTCCTCCCCGGGTTATCGGAGGAGAGCTCCACCCCCGTCCTTAACCCCGCCCTAACTCCCCCCGGGACGTGTTTTCCCATCTCAGACCGCGTTTCCAGGTGTCAAAACCGATACTCACGCCTAGCGATTCGCTCAGTACGACGGCCTCGCACAGCCGCGCCGTAAATATGCCACAGCTATTTCTGTCCCAGAGTCATGAAGAAATCAGCGTCTCAGTACAGTTGTTTCCCATAAACCGTCAGGAAAACAAACAGGACAGACGAAGACAGTTGTTTAGAGAGAAGTGATATATGTCCACATCTGAAAGCCATATTGATTTCCCTCAACGGTGTTTGCTGTGTTCGTCGCTATTAAATATGGATCTCGCGCAACCGCCACCCTGGCTGAGTCCTGAAATTGACACTCTTTCAATAAAAAGGCCCCCCGGCTTTTTTTTCAATAACCCTTGCGTCAGGAGAGAGCCAGAGAGATTGCTCGACACAGTAAGACACCCGGCCTTTCATTTCTCCGTTGGGTGCTGCATCTGTGATATAGTGCCGCACTGGTTAAAAACACACAATAAGCACCGATCCGCCCCGTTTGGGGCCGGGCACGGAGACAGAGTGGTCTCAAGGCACAGGCAATGTCACTGCTATGCCTTCCAGGAAGATGATTACATTGCGATATACCTTTTGAAGATGTGCACTTCCAATGTAAAAGCTTCCGAGAGTGAAGAACATTTTACAGTCTCCTTTCACGGGTATGTTGGATAAATGCCCGGCTCACGTCCAGGAAGCGGTGGGGTTAAATCTTAGTCTAGTTTTGCCATGCGGAAGCCCCGCCCCTTTCCCCTGGTGGTCGTGACACACTTTCTCCACAGAGCGAGAACAAGGCTGTTGGTCTTCAATCGCTTCAATTAGCATCTGACCACTGTGGGGGTGAAGGGAATGGGGGTAAGAGATGCGTTACGTGATGCGGTGGCGCTGTTCACCAGCGGGTGCGGGTAGGCCGGGGGTTCAGGACCTTGTACAGAAATGCCTGGGGAGGGGCCCTAAACTGAGAACTGTGGTGAGGAGGGCTCAGCAATAGGCATTAAGAAAGACCTGGCCCCACACATCCACGCCTGCCTCCGGTAATGCCCAATGTGTGGCTGTTACATTTTCCTTGTTTTGTTTGTGTATAAATCGGGGCTGCGCAATTCATTTTTGGCTGCCGTGTCTATGCCCATTTACTATACATGAAACACACTTTGTTCAACAGACAGTTGCAACAGCCTGAATGTACATTAGACATACTGCAATTGTAGGGAGGTGGGGGACAGACTGAAGTGGGAGACAGACTGAGATGGTAGACAGACTGAGATGGGAGACAGACTGAGGTGGGAGACAGACTGAGGTGGGAGACAGACTGAGGTGGGAGACAGACTGAGGTGGGAGACAGACTGAGGTGGGAGACAGACTGAGGTGGGAGACAGACTGAGGTGGGAGACAGACTGAGATGGTAGACAGACTGAGGTGGTAGACAGAATGAGGTGGTAGTCAGAAGGAAGTGGTAGACAGACTGAGATGGTGGACTGAGGTGGTCGACAGACTGAGGTGGTAGATTGAGGTGGTAGACTGACTGAGATGGTAGATTGAGGTGGTAGACAGACTGAGGTGGTAGACCGACTAAGATCTGAGATGGTAGATTGACGTGGTAAACCGACTGAGATGGTAGAGAGAATGTAATAGTAAAGACACCAAGAGAGATTTATCACCTCACCATTAAACAATCCAGATATTAAAAGATGTATAAATACAAGCTCCCAAAAAGAAAAAGAGACATTAAATATCTCAACTACACTTCTCAGTGGAACCGCCGATCCATTCTCAGGGCGACATTTTAAGGTCAAAGCCTGTCAAACTATAATAGAGAGAGCCACTAAGCTACTGACGGGGATACCATAGTGAAAAGTCACCGCACACCAATCGTCGTCTTCATAATCTCTACCTCTCTTAAACACCTAGCTGGCTGCTGTCTGGGGAAGAATAAAGTGTACTTGAATGTAGATGAAATGTTCCGTTTAAGGCCATTGCCAGTGATGTAGCACTCCTCACGCGGCCATTCCACAACTGTAGGATCTATTAGGTTCTAAGACCCCCCCAGCTCATTATCCTCCCATTTCGGTAGCTTTTCTGCATTGTTGAATAAATCAGCAAACAGTTGGACGCTTCAGCTTAATATTTAGGACAGTTGGCAGATGGACTGTTAAGATAAACAGTGATCGTGAAGTGGAGCTACAGTAGCCGGGGCAGGAACACGCGATGATTTCCTTGTCCTGGGTTACTATTACTCACCGGCAACACCCTTCTTACGGCCTACTCTAGGGGATATAGAAAAGCCACAGTTTTGATTGAAGACGATGCGTACGGCACCTTCGACGGCAGTTCTACTTTGCCTGAGGCTTGGCGCCACTACAGTCGTTGTGCATGCGGCTAACGGCCAACCGTTTGTATCGTGGACAGAATGGCTTTCACGTCCCGTGATTCATCTACCGTCTCCAGCACGCAATGTGACCTTGGTCTAAAAATACCAGGCACTTAGAGGAAGAAACACACAGGAGGCGTTACTCCTGAACAAGTACACAAATAAATGTGCGTTAAAAAGCATATATATAAAAGACAGACCAAATTGCTGAAACAAGTACATGCCCAGCCCCCCACCAAACACACACACACGGTATTGCACGGCCACAGATGTAGGTAACCCTCAATGTAGCAGCTCTCATTAGGTTGAATCCTGTGACATTCCAGTGCTGGCAAGAGCTCTGCTTTACGTATCAGTCTGCCACAGAGCATTTTTCAGCCTAGCCACGGCCCCAACCAAACCCTTTGTCCCAAGCTGAACTGAGGCACATGCCGTGCGTTTGTCGCCCCGGTGCGCGTCTTCGCGTTTTGCCCGGCGCTCGCTGAGGCGACAACCCAATTCTGCTCGCGGACAGACTAAATGAATTGCCCTGTGACGGTCTGAATAATAGTCTACGGAGTGAGGGAGGAGGTCAACTGGATGTGAGATAAGCGAGAGGGGCCACTTAGTTAGGGCCTGCCTTATAGGATCCTAGCCCCCGTCTCATTCATTAACTTCCATCACTTCCCTAGGCTGCAGTAAGCCAATATCATTACGGGATTCTTTTTTCTGAAATGCATGATTGAGGCAACACCTCTGGGCAACAATCACTGCTCCTGTTTCTTTCAATTCGCTAGCAATATAAAGTGATGTCTAAATGTCAAACAGGTGCTGGCACGTGTACACACAAACACACACACACACAAACTTGCCGTTGATTGTGTTTGCACCACATGCAAGTTCTGAATAGCAAAACAGGCTGTTTGTGGCTGTGGCTCATAGATCACATAGATTCAACGGTTACAGAAGCAGTAGTTCTGAGTGAATACTCACTCTGGTCTAATTGGCCAGTTGCTCAGTTCCAGTCAGTGACACCAGCCTTTGCTATGCCTATTAATTTAGCTGGTTAACTGAGAATGGGCTTCTACTGCATCGGGCCAAGCTAACAATTACTCTTCTCTCTGTGGAGAGACTGACTCACCTGCAGAAACTGGCGTTTAGCAACGGCTTGGAATAAAGCTTTAGAATCAAATTTCGAATCAATGGAATTAATACATTCTATGGTCACTAGACAGATATTTGGACTATAGAAAGACCGGAGATCTGGGATTATACATTTAAGGGATCTCAACTACACTTCACTGAAGGGACATGCACTATTATCTTTACGATTTAAATCTTATACTATAATTGTATCCATCACCAGGTCACTAATGGTCGGCTGATAAGACCTAGCAATCAGGAACTTGGTGTGGTTTTGAAGAGTCCAATGGAACGTATGGATCGATCTCCAGTGCGTGTCATCCTGAACTAAACCAGCACGAGGGTGGATGGACATGTCTAAGGCCTCAATGATTAATCCTTCATATTTGACTGTCAGTGCATATACCCAATGTTACGGAATCCCACTCACCAGTGATTAGATAGCTGTCTCCCGGCACAGCCAACCGCAACAGGGAGTGGAGACCGCGTGTGTGAGTGTCCATAAATTACAGCCTGTCTTCAAATTAAACGGATCAGTGTGGTGAATTGGCTTTAAACCCCCCGAGCGTTTGTCACTTGGCGCTAATATCAAGTTCACAGAGGAACCGAAATACACGGAAACGTGAACGCAACAAGGCAGAGTGCACCTCGGAACGCTACGCTTCTCTGTTTTACCCACATTCAGCAGCCGATTTCATTTCAGCCTGTCTCTTCAACATGGACGGGTGGCGCTGCAACGACGACAGGGGATTTTACATACAGACAGGACAGGGCAAACATCTCCAGGGAGTTTAGTGTCTCGGGGAGATGCATCGGATTCATCGGGAAAGACGGTTGAGCTGAAGAGAAGGACCGCATGTCTGTGCTCTTCTTGACTGAAGACTGTTGTTGCGCTAATCACCTCACTGCTATAATCGCAAAGAAAAACAAACCTCACACATCCCTGCTCTCCAGGAAGGGGGGGCTCACTCTCTTTTGGTCAGTACCATGGTGCGTGTGTGTGCGTGCGTGTGCTGCAGGCTGGACAGATGGGCTAGCGTAACAGCAGTTCTGCTGACGGTGGGTCATCAGGGCCATCCGATCCCAGATGGGCAGAGAGACTGGGGTGGACATTGACTTATGAATGATGCAGACTCAACAATGCGGAAGCGCGTCGGAAACCACAGCACCGTGGTTTGTCGTTTGTTTTGTTAACAGCTGAGGATCTGGTGCTCACTGTTGAAGACTGTAATCATTGACTTGGATACAATTTTAGACATCTAAGTTTTTGATTTGAATAACCTAAAACTCAAAGTATAAAAACAATTTCTCCCCCACAATTGCATTAACTTGTATCAAATGTGATTCTATGTTAAGTGTGAAAATATACAAATATTTATTGTTTTCAAATTGCGTGTCTGTTGAGCCACAAAGCTAACAAGCTAATGCTGCCCGTTCCTCTACGCACATGAGATTTGAAACTAATGCTATCCACTTTATAGAACAGATTTGACAAATTCATATTATATTAATCAGTTTTGTCGGTTTGGGATTGGCCCAGAAGGTGTTAAAGAATCACAACACATTGGTTGTGCCTTAGTTTCGTAGCGTTTATTCTTCGCTTTGTTCCCTTACTTTGATCCAGACATCATCTCCCTTGGCTAAAATAAACAAAACATGCCCTCTAACCCCTCTCCCTCCCTCTCTCCCTCTCTCTACCTGTCTTTTGATTGCTCTTTCTCTCACTCCCTTTACATGTCTTTCTCCCTCGCCCCCACTCAAACACACACCTAGCTACCTATCTCAAACACTCACCTAGCTACCTATATCAAACACACACCTAGCTACCTATCTCAAACACACACCTAGCTACCTATCTCAAACACAGACCTAGCTACTAAGCACTGGAGGCGAGAAGCCCATGTGCAGATGCTGCTGTGTATTAGGAGTAGAGAGGCAGAGTTCTTCTCCATGGCTCTGGGTCATCAGGTCTGTCCACCAGGGATACCTGCTTCCACAGCCTCCTCAGTGCTCTAATGGGGCACCAGGGAAGAACACGTTTCAGTTTCGACAAAGGCCAACAGGGACCAGATACCTCTAGTGGCAAGCTTAATTGGGTATATAAAGAGATAGACTCCACTTCGCCCACTACCTTAAGGCTAAACCTATAGAATGTTTAAGTAAAAGGTCCGCGGTTAAAAGCAAAGCCATTGACCCCACTTGGCTGGAAAGAAAGGATAAAGCCTTACGCCTCAGTGTTTTTCTACAGCCCTTAAGCAAACATTTTTAACATCATTCCAAGCTATTGATCATTTCAGGTGCAGGTTGAAATTACGTCTCTTTGAAGCG
The DNA here is from genome assembly GCA_016801105.1 of Esox niger. NCBI lineage: Eukaryota > Metazoa > Chordata > Actinopteri > Esociformes > Esocidae > Esox > Esox niger. Next base: position 57,819 of record JACXGJ010002404.1, on the reverse strand, counting down.
TAAAACGGTCTTTACGTTGATGAATGAGCAGAAATATCACCTCTCTTTTCCGACCATAAACTCCCGCTCATTAATAGATAAATCAAGCCAAAAGCCATAGAATTCAGAGCACCATAACCCAGAATCTCATGTGAGTACGCCTCACACACACCTTCCTCCATCCCTCTCTCTCTCTACCTCTCCCATACAGTCACACAGCAAAAAAAGAAACTGCGATAAAACAAATCTCGATAAATCACTCTGAATCTGCAGATCAATAGCTTTGAACAATATACAGCTTTTCCTCAGTTCTTCCATTAGCGTTCTAAGAACTCCCGGGGAGAGGGGGGTGATGGGTCGGTGCCGGTTTGTCTCAGTTTGGTCCTCAGCGTTCAAGTTCGTTAATATGCTAAAAGCCACGGGCCTGTTTTAGTGAATGGATTGTCGCTGGTAAATGACTGTGAGTGACAACTCCACTAGTGTGCTATAGGCCCGGGGAGGACAGCTGTCAGGGAGGCCCGAGCTGGACCAGATTATTTGTTGGGTTTCAGCGTAAGAAGACCCGGGGGTCTGCAACAGGCCAAGGCTTAGTCAATCACACCCAAGCCAAAGATGCAGTACACTTAATAAAGTGGAATACTTTGGAGGCACTTATGATGTACTTCTGTACACTAACTAGTATTAAAATAGAATTTGAGTATGGTTTAAATAGTAATAAGAATGTGTTAAAATGGACCCACTTATTTCCTACTTTAGTATACTTATAACTCTTGATTGGGAATATCATTTTAGTACATTGACAATATACTGTTAATGTATTTCAAATACACTATTATGACCAAAATTTTGTTGCCAACTTAACATCACGCCATATGAGCTTGTTGGACATCCCATTCCAAGACCATTGGCATTAATATGGAGTTGCCCCACCCCACTTTGCAGCTACAACAGCCACCACTCTTCTGGGAAGGCTTTCCACAAGATTCTGGAGTGTCCCTTTGGGAAATTTTACACATTCAGCCAAAATAACTTTTGTGAGGTCATCCACTGATGTTGGATGAGAAGGCCTGTGTAAAATGTGTTGTTCCAATTCATCCCAAAGGAATTCAATGGGGTTGAGGTCAGAACTCTGGGCAGGCCATTCGGATTCCTGACCAACCCTGTCGAATCATGACTTTATGGACCTTGCTTGGTGCACAGGAGAACAGTCATGCTGGAACAGGAAATTGCTTTGCTCATACTGCTGCCACAAAGCATTTAACATTAAGATGACCCCTCACTGGAACTAACGGACCTAGCCCAATCCCTGAAACACAGCCCCAGAACATTATACCTCCTCCACCAAACTTTACTGTAGGCACTACAGTATACATTCCGGTAGGGAGCATTCTGCCATTGTTCTGCCAATGATTGTCTATGGAGATTTCATTGCTGTCGGGTTTTATGCACCTGTGAACAATGGGTGTGGCTGAAACACCTGAACTCAATAATTAGTAGGGGTGTCCACATACATTTGGCCATATAGTGTATTTTATTGTGCATTTGCTATTTCAATTGAAGTATTTAAAGTATACTAAATAATGCATCTTATTAAATATACAACTTTTTGGGTTGGGTTGACAGAGAAAGTTGTTTTTTCTAACTCTAATGCTCTCAGACTCAAAACAGAGAATCTACATTGACCACACATTAAAGTAATAGACCTCTGAAACATGGTAGGCTACTGCCACAGCTAAAGTAAGGAAGGCTCTGGGAAGATATGAGTGCATAGGGAGTACAATTCATAACAAGCCATGAATATAACCTGTTCTGCCTCCAAGGATCTCTTCAAACGACTTGACACACAGGTCAAAACTGGAAGTATAGTTGTATGGGAGACATGATAAACAGAGAAACTTTCAGTTTTCATCAATTTCTGAAATGATCTGTTATATAATACTAATCATACATCTATAAAAACAACATACATTCAATAGTTTTGTCATTCACCAGACGCTCTTATCTAATGTGATTTATGGGTACAATTGATGTAAAATGGGCTATATGTAAAAATTTTGCTTTGTGATATCAGAACATTCACATAAAATAGCTGTAGTATCCCGAAATACAGATAAAAAATATGAATTGCATCTCAAAATGCAGAAATTATATTTGTCCAGTGGAAAAGTGCCGCCTTCCCTCTCCATTCGTCATTAAGAAACGTAACCTTGAATATATATGCGGTTACACGTTTGTACCATACACAGTGAGGGAAAAAAGTATTTGATCTCCCTACTGATTTTGTACTTCTGCCCACTGACAAAATTAAGATTTTTTTACATGCATTTTTCTGTTTTTTTTGTTTGTTATTCTGTCTCTCACTGTTCAAACAAACCTGCCTTTAAAATTATAGACTAATCATTTCTTTGTCAGTGGGCAAATGTACAAAATAAGCAGGGGATCAAATATTTTTTCCCTCAATGTAATGTAAATTTAAATATTCTAATATAACATAACATATCATTCTTGGGTGTCCCAGATTTACATAACCATGTGCAGTCTTAACCTGAGGCCAGGTTTCACTGGCTAAGGGAAATCCCATGGTAATTTCCTGGTTGCTAAAATTCTACCAAGTTCACTCAGTTTCTGTGAAGGTGAGAAAACAAACATAGAATAGTGTACATAGTAATTATGCCTTCTAAACTGTTATGAGATGTCTTTGAACTATGACCAAATATTTTTTTTATAAATTCCTCCTGAAAACACAGTGGATAGGTTTCGAACCAAAGCTGCACCCATGCCAACGGACCAAGCACCGGACCAACTCTCGATCTAAGTGCTTTCCAATTTGAGTGATATGTCTTTGCGGCCTGTTTCACGCTGTGCCCTGGTCCCCCTACTTTAATACTGATAACATTCTAAGAGGGATTAATGTAGCTGCACTTTAAAGCTATGAGCGCAGGGAATGGAGGTGCTGGAGTTCAGCCGAGGCCCCAGGAACACAATCTATTTCCCCATTATCAATCTAGCACCTATTCTGCTCTCTGACAGGGATTATTATACAGGGCTGGACCCTATATAACCAGGTGACAGATGGCAAATCAATACTAAGCAAACCGATTCTCATTGAATGTATGATGGGAGAACAGAAAGTGCTGTGGAAGTCAGGACATCTGGAGGCTTTGGTGATCAATGAACGCAAAGATATTTTACAGGTAGTTAAAATAAATGCACGGCATACATTAAAAGCTAGGGAATAATCGGAGCACCTCGCATGCAAAATGTATGCAAACACACACAGACACACACAAATTGATACATACTATCTCAAAGCACAGTGTCAGCTATCCGGATATTGATCGGGGGGCTTCTTGGGAGAGTGTGGTCCGTTCAGTAGTGAAGGAGGAGAAGCCAATTGAATACAGAAACCAAATGTATAAATAAGTCATATTGTTCTGCCAGACCGACTTATGGAACGGTACAAGGACACAATCACCTTGACACGACCTGGACGTTCAGCCACAGCTGACCCCTGACCCCTATCTCATTCCCCAGCCACAGCTGACCCCTGGTGATGCACGCTATCAGGATCATTCACTAATACACAGTTGATGGGCTTTTAAAGGATCCGAATGGCCAAGACTCAATCTTATGTTCAAATGAAAGCCTCTCTCCAAATGTCAGGCCATGTCCTCATAGTGGACTTATACTGCCACTATAAAACTAGAAGACAAGTGTTAAATCTGTCGTTAATGGGCTCATTAAAGTTAGTAATTGACTAATACGTCTGGCACAGTTTTAAAGGCCCAGTATCACAGGAACAGACTATGTCTAGTTCTGTATTAAAAAAATCCAGCTCTACAGAAATCTTTCTTGAGTTTGATTTTTCTTGTCTAGGACTAGGGTCATTCTTTGTCTACTAAACCGCCCCGAAGAGTCTGAATGTGTCCAGACAGATGTGACACTACCTCAACATCTGTACCCTACACAGTAAACTCATCAGGGAATGTCATTAATCTTCAGGCATGGAGTTGCCGAGAATCAAGTCAAGTGAAAACAAAATAAAATTGGCTGGAGTGGGATAAGTACAACAGACACACAGACAAGCCACTGAAGCACAGAGGGAAATAAGTAATCATGGGTCTACTTCTGACCACAATGCGTTCTCCTTCTTCGTTCCAGGTGAGGAGATATTGTCCGGCACCAGGTTCTCCTCCGTTTGCCCACCACAACATTGGTACCATACAGAGTTAACCTAAAGGCAAACAGCCTCTGTCAGCTAACAGCCCTCAGAGACATCAGGACCAGAATGTAATACCCAGTCCGCTATCCAAAGTTCTATACTTTGCAGGGTCTCAAAGAAAGGTCAAACCCACCATTACACATATCCTCTTAACAGTTCAAAAGATGACATACTGGAGTTCAATAGGGAGCCGTTGTGCACTGAATACAATAACAGTATTCGGTTCAAGCCTCACTCGGTACGTGTAGAGAATGTTCCAGCGGGCAACAGGTGCTGAGCCGTGTCAGTACGACATCTGCGCTTTCACCTCCACTCAGCCCTGTCTGCGGCAACGTGTCCTGATCAAGTGATTACATGAGTGGTGTAGTATGAGAAGCACTGCCGGGCTGCGGAGGAGCGAAACACCACGCCCCCGCGGCCCTCTAACCGTGCAGAACGGGGCGGTGGTGGCAGTGGTGGACGAGGCCCGAACGCTCCACCCAATGACACATCGCCGACAGAAAGAGGAACGACCCGGGGCACTGAGGTCTGGAGGAGAGCCGGCGCTGATAAGATATCCATGACCCTTCCACCACCCGGACAAAATTAATAAAGAGGGGAGCTACAGAGCTCCACCAGCCAATCAAAGAGCAGTTCCCGCCCCGTCCCTCCCTCTATCCCCAGCTAATCTGGTGCCACAACCGTGACAGCAGGAAAAAAAAGAAGACCTGTCAGATATTATGAAGTGCATTTATCTATGGTAATGTGAAGGAGTTGGCGCGGATGAGCGGGGCGGATGTGTGCGCGCTGAATTTACGTGCAGTGCAGAGCCAAACAGACAGGTCCAGCGGTCTCTCAGCACTCTTGTTCTGATTAGAAGGAGAACGGACTGAGTAAACTCCATTAACTGTCACCCACGCAACTCACTATCTGCGCTGTCATTCTGATGAGGACCGCAGGAGTATTTAATAACCGGGCCCATGTCAACGTTCATCCTGATTGCTCACACCTCCATCGGCGTTTTGTCCGAATTTGTTCGTCCCTCCGCGTCCACAGAAAAGTCCATCTTCAGCAGAGTACACGGGAATAAAACAAACCAAAGTGTCCGTTGTCCACGCGTGCCGTAGGCTCGGCCAAGCTGCTGTGGCCTCTGACCCTTCACCTCGGTGCTACAGGCCGGCCCCGGCTAATGTAGCCAGCCTGTAGAGTAGACGGAGGAAGGACCCGGGGGGGGGCACCGTCTGGGGAGCTGATGGACAGGTGCAATAAGACACAGCTCTATCGGAGCGGGGGCCGGGCAGAGAGTTGACCCCGTCGGGTACCCTCCTCTCCGCTGACAGACGAGATGACATTAACATGAGAGCGAGGGAGAGAAAAAAGAGGGAGGGAGGGAGAATGAGAAGCAGAAGGGAGCAGACTGAAGGTCTCGCACGGGAAGGGGGAGGCTGAGACGGGGGGGAACAGGGAATATCCTCCAAAAGCTGACACCTGACATATGTCCTCCTGACACAGCCGGGACTGCAAGCATCATCATCATGTTTACAGACACATACGTGCCCGTTGTAATGTGTGTGTGTGTGTGTGTGTGTGTGTGTGCGCTGCATAATACGGCCGTCCCAGCTGTGTGTGTTTAACCCCTCCTCATCTCATTCAGGTGATCATGTGACAGGGTCCTCCGTCCTCCCGGCATCCTTGGGCCCCTGTGATGGGCATCCAGCCTGTGACTGATCACCCCCAGCTCCCCGTTGGCCCTCGTCAGCACTATCTCCCCCCCATCGCCGTCCAACCAGTCACCGGCGCCGCCCCGCCATCATAAAACCAATGTCATCCGCTCCCCGTGAAGTTCATGCAAAGAGATAACCGTGGAAATCCTGCCAATAGCTTTTGTTCCCAATTAATAGCGCGCCTTCTTTGTGTACCTTTTCAATTTCCCGGGGCGGCATTTGGCGCAGATAGTCGGCTAATCTGATCTCAGCCGTTATTAAGAAAATGAGCTGTTTCAAAGGCACGATGATATTAAACCTGTTTAGTCATATTTTACGGTGGCCTCTGTCCGCGTGAGCGTGCGTGTAAATAGAGATAATTGATCAGGTGAGGTTGTTCGGATGCGACGGGCACCTCTTCTCTTAATTAAAGCCGTGTGTGGCCGGCTTCAGTGTGCGTGAGGGAAATAGGATTTTACTGTATATCAAGCCTTTATCTGGATCCACATCAATACGGAGAATTTGTTTAAGTGCATCTCTTGAATCACTGTAACGGCCTGCCTCCGAGACCGGCCTAAATCAGAAGACGCTTCCGATTAAAGCACGGAAAACGTTCCGATTCTGTTGACTGTGCGTACGTTGAGGATGGACAGGGTGAAGCGATGCAGCGTTAAAAAACAGACGCACCACGAGCATCACAGAGAAAACGGCTTCCCACAGGTCCACAGTAAGGTCTAGCAATGGGGAACTGTTTTCATTTCTGTACGTTTTCCCCGTCAGATGTTCTGTAATTCTGGTCCGGTCTTATGTACAATGTAAGAGCATCTGTTCCCTTTTAATCTTCCCGCTCAATATTTCCGTGAAGCACAAGGCCTCCTGAAGTCTAGACGGTAATCCTATCTTTCAATGTCCTCTAACGGCTGTTATCCTCCGTGGTTAGGCATGGCCCTGCCTGCCGTATGAGGGACCAGGGGCAGAGAGCCGGCACAGATTATGAGCAAGCAGGTGGGACAACACCATTGGTGGGAGATAAGAACAGCTCATAAAATACAGAGGCGCTTTCATTTCCTAAAAACACAGTGGACACTACAGTTGGATGGGCGGAAGACTAAGATCTGTCCATGGACAAACCTCGGCCGGGTTATTACTGATCCGATGAGGGGACGGGAGGATGTTGAGGGGAACCTGGAATATTAACACGGGCCAGAATATTAACACTGGAGTTGAAGAATTTCATAAACTTGGCGTAGAAATGTCCCGGAAGAAATCGAGGATCTTAAAAATATTCCATCGTTTGTGTCTGAGAACAACATTTCAAGTTACCAGACGCAATATCTCAGGGGAAGAAAACTTTAACCAGGGGAATTTAACACGTAAGACCGAGATCCAAGAGGCACTTATGATTTCACAACCGGTAATTTCCAGCCACCCATTTGGTTATGAAAGCAGCATTATCTACCCTATACTTTACTCTGTCACACACTGTGACATGAGAGATCTGATCAAGATGAACGCATCCTCAAAGTACGGAATAATCGGACACACAGAAAGTCTCTTATTGCCATCTGAAAAAAAACTACTTTTACAAAAAAGTCTTATGGGATTACAGAAAAATAAATGAAGAAGTAATACATTAGGGACATGACAATGAAATACCTCTGAATGGAGATAGATGACAAAGGGGAGCGAGAGCAAGGATATTATCTCTGTCCCTTCTGGTGCGGGGCCTGGTCGAGTCAGAGCCTCCAGAACCTCCACTCTACTCCTCATTAAACATCCATGCAAACACAATGCACATCTATCATTCATACTGCACACGCACACGCACACACACACACACACACACACACACACGCACACACACACGCACACGCACACACACTTCGCTCTGCAACATACTCAGGTGATGACAGTTTTGTCTCTGCCCAACAGCCTCTTCAGTACCTGAGTGTGAGGGGGAAGCAACAGTGTGTGTGTGTGTGTGTGTGTGTGTGTGTGGGTTGGTGGGTGGAATGAACAGTATAGATGATATCATCATGCTGATTTACACTGTACTGCAAATGCTGCAATGTACAACTACAAAAATATCTACAGCAAATTCTCACCATACAGAAGCATAAGGCCGTATCGGGAGTTTAACAGAGTCCAGAGTGTTTCTGTACAGAAGGACGTTCCAGAGAATGTCTAGAACGGCAACTGGAAATAGACAAGATTCATCAGGCTTCAACCTGCTACTCTTCCTCCGCTCCTCTTCCTCCTCTTCCACCACCAGTCCCACTCTCCTGGCAGGGGGAGGAAAAGCAGCGGAGAACAAAAGAAGGTTTGGGTATTAATTCAGCGCTCACCTCTCTGCTCGCCCCTCCTTTCACATGCAAAGTGCTGGGCGGCGTCTGGGCCGAAGAGGGACGCTGACAATTACAGCCTGACACAGGCCCATCGCGGGAGACGCACCCTCTGTTCTGACTGACAAATGAAAGGACCGAAATAACCTTCATTTAAAAACGGTAGAGGAGCTGAATGGAGCGGGATCATCGCTAATATCTAGTCTCAAACGGCAAGAATGGAAAAAAACACGGCGCTTGAGAAACTGAGCTCGCAATTCAGAAGTCTAAAACGGCCGTCTCTGGGTCGCACACGCAGGACCGTGTCAAGCATGGACAGCGGTCTGGGGAATCGGTGTCACCGTAAATAGGAAGTCAGAAGCAAAACCTTAACCGGGTGAGGAGCAATGGACAGCCCCCCCCCCCCCTGGGTGAGATATCTGATGATTTCAAAAGATTTATCAATGAATAAACAGACCACAAACGAAAAAGACAACCAGCAAACCCAAAACGATTCGTAGTTCATCAGACATCTGCCGGTAGTGGCAGCCATTGATGAAATGCCCGGGATGAGACTTGATCTGCTCGCTCTTCGATCACACAAACACATAAATGGTGCCACATTTATACTTCTATTTCCTTTAGACAAAGTGGTTGAGACATGTGCGCGCATGCTAATAGAAATAGGCTACCTTTACCTCGAAAAACACTGCGTGAGGTACTCCATTACTTTTGATAAAGTGAAAATCAAGAAAAGTGGCCTGGACACCCGATGTGCGATTTCTTAGAAGCAGACAAAGAGGTTTTCATTGTCCTTCCCGGCACGTACAAACATAGATTTCCAATCATGGGCAACGTTCAGTCGATCTGCCGGGCCTCAGTGTTCCTCATTCACCAGTTCTCTGTGCAGCATCTGAATCAACAGTCTACTGATGGGTTCTGTTGGTCGCCACAGCCGGTACAAACATGGGTCCAGTACGTAACGTTACAGGCATGGAGGAAGGGCACCTGCGCTGGGGGAACGGAGGACTATTCATAAAAATAACTAAGTAACAAAACAGAAACTAAATGACAGAAACAGAACGATGCTACACAGACTAATAAGACACACTAGAAAAGTGAGAACTTAAAAAGGGAGTGATCAGGTACACAGATGAGGGCCAGGATCCGAAACAAGTGTCTGTGCTCCACATGAGGGGGGGGGGGCGTTGGAGCTCACCGGCCAGCATGTCACAGGATTACAACAGCTTTCTTCATGACCCACACGCAAAACTGTCCCAGAACCGACCCGGATTGATGGGGTCGGGGCCACGGCATGGGTTGCCTTGCCTGGTCACCCTCCAGCGACTCCTAGCGGTAGGTCGCGGTCTGGCAGCTCGTCTGTGGTTTTAGGCCGGTGAATGCATTCTCGACCAAGCGCGCAGGTGCTGATGCGTGCGGTCTGTCTGAGCGAGCTGTGTGATAAGAAGTGCCAACGCTTAGCGAGACTCCAGAGCCTATTAGGTCTTCCCAAGATGGGGAAAGGCCTCCCCAAGCGTGGGGAGACAGAATAACTCAGTGGAGACGATGACAAGAAATGATATTTGTGTGGTGACACACGCCCCCAGCCCGTGGGTATGACCCCTGTAAGAGACAAAGGCTTAGAGGGCGGGCTCAGGGTTCTGAGTCGGAGGTCGCTATGGAGGCCCTCTGACTGCTGAACCAACGCATTATGCCACATCCCATATAGAACAAATAAACTTTTTCTTACACTAATGTATACAGTCAATGGGTAAATAGCAACCCAGTCAGACACAGAAATTAAAGTAGGAATGGTGCAGGAAAGAAACGGGATAAAACCCAGGAGAAATGGAACGAGGCACGGAGAACAGCAGTGAAAAAAGCTTTCACTTTTGTCTTTTCCAGTCTTGAACAACCTAAGCCCTGGAAGCTGTTGTTTCCCAAACCACGTCAGACTCTCAGCGTGTGATGGTCGTTAGAAAAACAAAGAGAGCTAACGAGGCATATATCCTCTAAACATCTACAAGTGACTTGGGGTGGGAGGGAGGATGTAGCTAGCTGTGTGTTTGGAGTGTGTGTCCGTGAATGTGCCTGCACGTGCATGAGTCTATCTGTGTGTGTGTTTGTGGGTAGTTGTGTGTGGGTGTGTGTGCATGCGTGCGTGTGAGTGGGTGGTGGGTAATGGCTACTGGAGGTGTCAGCGTTTTCATGATGACATTATGGAGTTTTAGCGGTTTCTGTTGATCTTGCTAAATTTCCCAATGATGAGTTTTACACACCTCTGTTAGCTCACAGGGCATTTGACTACAACCATCCTAAAATCCTCTTACATTTGCTTCTAGGGCTCATTAAAATGCTACTTCTTCTTGTTCTTTTAAATGTATTTCCCCAACAATCTAATTGTTTCTCTGGTCCTACTTTGCTGAGGAGTCAATACACTACTGTTTAATGTCAACTGAAAATAAACTTGGCTTGTTGAAGATGCTTCAAAGATAAACACATAAGCAGAATGACCACACGGATGTTCAAGTATAAGGAGCAACATTCGGAGCGTGAAAGCCAAAAGACAAGACCCAGATGCAGCTCTGACACGTACGACAAGGCCCTAAAGAAACAGACACACAAACAGCCATCTCCTGACCCCATACAAGTGGATTTCCCATCATTAAATGTTGTCCTGGGGGCAAAGAGGGTGTGATGAAGAAACAGTGTCCTGGCCGTGATCTGTAATTAAATGTCTACTAGATGGAGAGAGAGGAGAAAGAGATGAGAGTGAGAGGAGAGAGAGGGAGAGAGGGTGGGGGAGAAAGGAAGAGAGAGAGATAAAGGCGGATGTGATGTGCCCAGTTATATGCCAAGGAACATGGAAATATGGTGAACTACTGGAAACAATAAGGTTATATGTGGACAGTCTCCTTTCAGCTAAATTAGAGATGAGAGAAAGAGTGGATGCTCCAAAAATCATCCATGCATTTCTTTAGTCAAAGCAAGGAAATGAAGAGGTAATGGAAAGATGGACGGATTGAGGTTTTCTGTAATGAAAACATATAATTGCCATCCCCAATACTAGGGAGCCTTCCCACTGTCTTCCCACTGCATAACGAAACAAAGGCTTTTTGCACTATATTAGAACTATGCTAAAATCTGACAGCAGTAGCCAATTAAAAGCGCAGGTACTAATGAGCTCCACATGTTCTGGCCCAATGATTGTCCCTGAGTCCAGACATATCCCATGTAGCATATTCATATGTGGTAGCCTGCCTCGGAGAACAAACAGCAGAGTGGATCGAATTTCCTCGAAACAAAGAGGAAGATCCACCGCTAAATGCCCACATTGCTCATTTACAAGTCAAGGCACGAAACAATCTGACTTTCAGCTACAGCACTACAAAGTTAAACTTCCTGTGGCTCTGAAACTCACAGGGACATCTACCCTTATCCTTGTGTAATGGCTTTGCATTCAATATAAACAGCATTATAAACACAGCCCCTTTTCGATTCATTGAAACACAGAGCACACACAACCACAGCCATCTCCTAGAGACAGGCACTTGTTCATCTTTGCAGTGTCCAAACAGATTACGCCAAACAAGGCAAACAGCAGACACTTTAAATGCATGAGAATAGAATAGAAGAGGGTAAAATGGAAAATAAAAAACAGTCACCATTTATAATTGGGTCGATCCATGAATCCGGTGGCTTTCAATGGAGACAATTTCAGTAGTCTAACTTCTACAAGGGGAAGAGCAGAGTCCATGTGTTTATAGCTATATTTTGCAGCTAACTAGCTAAATAACAGCTAGCTTGGCAATCTAGTAATTGTGTGATCGGGAATTACCATTGTTGTAACATATCCTAGCTGTGGTATTAGATTAGCCAATTAATCGCCTTTTGACTGTGTCGTGGGCTAGTGGCGCAAGACAAAGATGGTAATGATGTCATCTATACTCACTGAGTTCGAAAAAAGATGGATGTGTTTCAATGTAATTACATTTCTGAAGCAATAGAACCTTTTACCACAAACATTAGCTAATATCTCGCAATATTTTTTGTTGCAAGATGATGGTATATTTTTACCAGTTTGAACATCAGGTTCTTGTAATTCTTGTAAAACAAATCCCTCAAGCTCTCAAAATTTCGATGGGCACCAATGACTAATAGCAACCAGGGATTCTCAATTGGATTGACGTCAGAGATATGAGTGGTCCACTGTAGAACACTTTTATGTTGAATACATTTCAGTTCATGATGTAAACACATTTGTAAAAGTCCTTGGGGTGTTGAATACTTATGCAATCCAAAGAAACAGATTCGCAGTAGTAAAATGAAGGACAGACATATATAAATCACTTTTCAGATTAATTAATAATATAACTTTAGAAGTTTCCTGAATTAAAATCTAACTTATACAGTAATAACTGTAGTAACAATATAAAGGTATTACTATGTAAATAGTATAACTGTTGAGAACATCCTGATGTTATTACATATTCTCTAATTCCACTATCTACTATAATTCATAATTTTCATTAAGCTACATATTTGAAATTCCACTGTTTATTACCATTTAATAATTCAGAAAATACTGTCTCAAAAGGCCCTAATTTCATAGAACGATCCCCCCAGCAACCACAACTGACAAGGTTCAAACCCCATATTAGAGAATGGGACCATTCTGTTTTAACAAATATGCTTTTTCATATGTCTTATACAAACAGAATGGTCCTTGACAATCGCTTCTGCAAATTTTCCTCAAGATTCTTTTTGAAGAAATATTCATTACGAGAAAATCCTCTCCCTCAATCCGTCTTTCCAATAAAGGTCCCGTCTCCCTGGGGCAGAAAAATGAAAATGCAGCGGTGAAATGAACATTTTTCACGCAAACCCAATTACAGGGCAATTTGCAAAGTGCTGTAGAGAGCAATCAGCAATCGCTCTGCTTGAAAGTTGGCGAGGGGAAAAAGAGACTTTGCTTCACGTCACGCAATTTTTTCTTTCTCATTGGTAAAAAGCTTTCCTCCGCTGTGTGCCAAGTTAAGATGTTGCATTACTGCCAGTCAGATCCACCATCTCTAGCAGAGGAGTGGACGTCAGTACAATGTGGCGCCGTGGAGCACAGCCAGACAAAACTGGCAAATTTTTTCTCTCCTTGCCTTTAAATTAGACTAGACATCAGAAATGACCTTCAGATATCGGCATGGACCACAGCTGACTGGGTCACATCAGAGCAAGAGAGAGAGGAAGAGAACGAAAGAGACAGGGAGAGAGACAGAGAGAGGGAAGTATGATAAGGATGTATGGTGCTCTTACAGTACATCAAGACATTGCTAGGCCCATTAAAATTGGTGCGAGATGCCAAATGAGTGTGTGTGAACGAGAGTGTCTGCATAAGTGTATTCGTGTGTGTCCTGCCTAACAGGAGAGTAGGCAGCAGAAAGCGAGTGCTAAAGAAAACGCAGCGTTTGGGGCTTACAGAGCAGAACAGAACTTTAGCTGGAAAGACAGAGTAAGAGATCCATTCTCCATAAAATAGCCTACATCTTAGTGCTGCCTCTTATAAACTTGCCGTCGCGCCTTCTTGCCTCTGTAATTTAAGAAGGCCAGTTGACTCCTGCGTAATTCAATATTCTTATAGAGCCATATTAACCTTATTTATTCCACCTGGGGTGGCATGTTGAATACTTAGTATAGATGGTCCAGGGCCCAGCAAAACATTAAGCACACACCCCAGCACTGCTGTCTGTCTGAGGGAAGGTGATGAACAGTCTGTTCAAGTTGTTCCGTCTGATCAGAAAAAAGGAATGGAATGTGAGACACTGTTTGCTACTGCAGGATTTATTAGAGAACTACGCTGTTCCCTGTGTCAAAATCTGATTCTGAGGCTGTTCCCATTGTCAGATTCTGAAAGGGAGAGGCTGTTCCCGTTGGCGGATTCTGAAAGGGAGAGGCTGTTCCCGCTGGCGGATTCTGAAAGGGAGAGGCTGTTCCCGTTGGCGGATTCTCAAAGGGAGAGGCTGTTCCCTTTGGCGGATTCTGAAAGGGTAAGGCTGTTCACTTTGTCAGATTCTGAGAGGGCAAGGCTGTTCCCATTGTCAGATTCTGAGGGGGAGAGGTTGTTCCCGTTGGCAGATACTGAGAGGGTGAGCTTTTCCCTAAGTGGAGGGTGCAGCCCCTTTAACAAGGATTTTTTGATGGATTAAATGTTCGCCCATCTCCACCTGAGAGAAACGAAGCAGAAGGCAATTTCCCATCTTCAAATAAAATGCAGAATAGTTCAATATGCGCAAGGAGTGGTTAAACAGGGGAAGATAACACTAGTCAGAAATCCCACTCTGACAGAGGGAAATCGATGGGGGGAAAAAGCCTCAGACATCTTTGAGATTATATAAAACTTGTCAGTATATGAAGAGTTTCGTTTATTCCTTTCTCTCTCATGATCCAGAACTCTCCCAAGAGCCATTGGACAGACTAAATATGTTGAATGACTGTAGTCTAGAAGAAAGGTAATAGAAGGCAAGATCATTTCTCCATTTGAAATGGGTGGAACACCAGGCAGCAGAGGTTGGCCTATGTATAGCCTCCATTCCCATCCAATAACACTGCCAACTCTGAGTGAGAGTTAGTGCATTGCAGAGACAAATTAATGAGCCCAAATGCATGCAACTGAAAACAAGTCTAGCCAATAACCCACTGTACTTGAATGTCACAAAGTTATTAAAAAGCTATGGAATGATCACATACTGTTATATATTTATTATATTCATAAAAATGTGTAGGGGAAAACTGTAAATGATTGAGTTCTGGTTGAGTTATCTGTTGAACCAAAGTCCCCACAAAGATAAAATGTTACCTTAAGGTTGAAATATAAATTTGGTCATAGTGTTAGATTTGAGCTTACTTAGGCATTGCTGGGTTAGGATTTAGGACTAGGTTTAAGTTAGGGCATCAAGGTTAGGTAACTGAGGTTAAGGTAAACATTAGGGCATTGGTATAAGGAGCATTGGACATCTGAGTTAGGCTTCAGTCCCCATAAAGATAGATTAACAAAATGTGTGTATTTTGTATTTGCTTATCTAATAGTTCCTGGTCTCGCTGCATGGAAGCCAAGGCCCAGTGGACTTCAGTAGGACAAACAGGATGGAAAACAGCAGAATGTCTTGGCACAGATTAGTAAGAGCATGGTTTGACATGATACCTCCGATGGGAGTTGTTACATTGAGACAGGGCTATAGACATTCCACTAAATTTAGGGAGACAGCAACAGGTTTTTAACTTAAAGTGAAATGCTTACAGTATGTCCTATTCCAAAAGTGCAGAGTCAGAAAAGTGAGCAATATGTAACAATTACAATAAAAAAATAAAGATGTACTTTTGAGTGAGTTTGTGTAGGTCTGTGTGTTCAAGTCCTGTCTCCCTTTGCTTTTGAACATATCCTCTCACAGTGACATTTATCCTGATGCTATTTCCAAGCTTTGTCAAACTGAGGAAACAAATAGACAAAAGCCGGGTCATCAACTCAAAGCTAAAGGATAACAAAAATGGTTGAGAAAAATCTCAAATATGACATTTTATTTAAATAAGCGGGGCAGGGCTTATGGGATATATTTGTGTTTAGGCTGAGGCAAGGAAATTTAAGAAATCTGTCACTCAGGAAGTTTTTAGAGAAATGGAAGTGCTTCAATGACATCTCACTCCTACATAGAGAGAGAAGGAAAAATAGAAAGCTGGAAACTGTAACAGTGGATCCCCCTTTCTCATAGATGTTTAAAATAACATTTCCTTTTCTAAGCAGACACGTTTCTCCAAAGCAACGTCTCCGGCTAACGTACATGTTTAACACCTCCCACATTTCTACTGCTGGAGAATTCACTGGTATGATCAAGAAATATTAAATCCTCAATTGATTTAGGTTCAAATCCCTCTGACGAGTTGTGCATTCAATAGCAAGAACAAACTCTTGACATCACCCTGGAAACAAAGACCAATCAGATACAACCAGGAGAGAGGCATGAAAAGATGGAAAATACAATAGAACTAATGACAAGGCAACCGAAAATAAAGTATTGACAGCAGCCAATCATACACAAGTAGAGGATGTCCACAGGAAATACAGCCAGGGTCATTGGTCAGTATGATATAAAGTCTTACCATTCTCATTAATTGACTTCAATGATGTCATTATAGTCCTTAACAGTGTACTCGCAGGCCATCCAATCACATGAAGCTCTGTGTGAGGACTGTACTGAACCTCAGTTATTGCGGCTCCAAGACTGGACACTGCCAATCAAAGGTATGTTAAGAACAGCTCCACTACAAAGCCGACTGTGATTGAAATGACTGTAGCCTCTACTCCACGCTGCACACTGCCCTGGCAAAGGCACATTTAACCATGGCGGAGGGAGGCACATGGGCTCTCGCTGACAAGTAAATTGCTTCCTCGGCAGCGGTGAAAAAAGAGAGTAAACGAGAAAGAAAACTGAAGGAAGAATACGGGGAAAGAAAGTAAATGAGAGGAAGGGAAGGTGAGAGGGAGGGAGGCCAGTGATTGTGAAAACGCTATTTTGCTGTAGGCGTAATGGACGGTGCATTGATGGGTCTGATGAGAGGAAGGAACGGAGAGGTGAAATCAAGACGGTGGAGTCGAACATTGATTGTGAATCGTGAGTGACGGCATGAGCTCATTCTCCCTTGATTGCTCGCATTTTTGCTTTCTCGCCCATCTTCTCGTCGTTCTCCATGACGCCACCATCCCGTGAATCACTCTGTGTACATAAAGAACTATGTCATAAACTTAAACTTCTTGTCTGTATTGGTAAGATTTCTGTCTTGTTTCCCTTCTCCCAGACGTTGTCAAAATGTCAGCCACAAGTTATTTCATGTGCATCCCCACACACAGTAATCCCCTCCAAGGCAAAGCTAGGCAATCAAAGACGTCTGCAAGGCTTTACTGCATCAAAATGACAAGGGTAATTCTCGATGATTAAACAGGTTCCCTTTATATACCTGAGAGTCTTGGCCCATAGTGGAGACTGTGTTCTTGGCAGCATTCTGAATTTGCTGAGAGGAAATCAATCCAACATTAGCCACAGGTCTGTGACCAGTACCATCTAATTACAGATACGCCATCTCAAACCGTCATACTCATATTTCCACATCAAAATTGTCATCTTGACATTTTTTTTTAGAATGAGAGCACGTTTTCAGACCCACACTGGGTTTAATGGAAAAATGTCATTGTGTCAAAGGATCAGACAGACAGAACGGCAGACAGACAGACAAACAAGATGATCATGCAGACAGAAGTGCTTTCCATGGTGAACACCACATGGCCACAAAGTGGCGTAGACAAGGTGCGTACTGACCTGCAATCAGAGGTCCCTCCGGCAGCTGGGATTGGGCAATCCTGAGCAGGGCGACTATAACAAAGGGAGTGGCAGCGGACCATGTGACAGGCATGGTGCTCACCGTCCTGGCATCCCTATTGGCCAATCTGCGAAGGACAAAGACATATCACATTATAAAACATTAGGTAATGGAGAGTTAACAACACACAAGCAGTCTGGCGTGATAGAGACTGGTCTTGGTCAGGGCGGGAAACCTATGCCAGAGAGAACGAAGATGTCAGGTAAGTACCAACGTAAAAAACGGGGTAAGCATGATTGACAGAATGTTCATTTACCACAAAACCTGTTCATTGCTTTCAGTACACGACTGCACACATTTCTCATTTAAATCAGTGTTCTAGAACAAGAGTCCAGGATTCGGTCTTGACTCTCGAGTCGCAATTTTCAGGACTCATCTTGGACTTGCCTTTAAACCATTGATGACTGTGAGTAAAACTCAGATTTGCTTGAACGACCTGTATGCAATATATTCGAATGGGTGGGCAATGATAAGGAGATATAATATTGTCGACACTAGATGCCTTGATCAGGTCTGTTTTGTGGTGGGAAGTTCACGCAACACACAGCTCAGATCAGACAGAAAAGCTGTTTTAAAGCTCCAATTACACAGATTGTGTAAGCACATCTCTTTCTTCTTAATTGCTAACCAGCACCAGCCATCTAGCTAGCAACCTTTTGCCTGGTTAAGAAAAACAAGCTTAAGAACAAAATTAAAACCAGGAAGAATTGACTGGTGTTTAATAGTACAACTGCAGTCTTCCAACAGAAAAGTAGTAAGACTACACTACCGCACTTTCCACATTGCATCCACATTGCTTGGACTAAATTAAATCAGTTTTAATTTAAGATAATAGCTGTAATGTGACAAAATGTGGAGGAAGTGATAGGATCAGAATAATATTTGAATGCACTTTACTTTGCAACCATTCATCAAAAATGAATGAATGTATGTCCCTATGTAGGGGTGTACATAGTGTTGAGTACTAAGTACACCCCAAGCCGCAAGAACTAGTGTTGGCCCCTTTGGCTGGAATAACGTAATGCAGCCATTTCTTGTAAGTCTCTAACATCAAACTTTTTTATAGTAATGCTTCACCACTGTCAGGTTCATGAACGGCCAACTTCAAGTTCCCCCACAGCGTTTAAGTAGGTTTAGGATCTAGACATTGACTCTTCCATTCCATCACCCCCCATTTCTTCTTTTTGAGACATTCTATTGCAGCTTTGCTTATGTATTCTTACTGAATTTTTTCGAGGAAATGTATTGATTTCGTCCTGTGCCGGCCCTCGACATTCCTGGGTTACGCCCTATATCCACCTACCTGGACTGTCCTGTCGCCATCACAAACACCTTCGGAACCAGAGAGGTGTTTAGAAAAATCCCGCACCTGCTTCTTGCCTCCAACCTTACGATCCGTGACGATTACATAAGTATGCTATGACACACCTGAATGCGCTGTGGTGCAACCAGTTCTCTTTAGAAGTCACATAATTAGTTGAATGGAGTCCACCTCTGTGCAATTAAGGTGTTTTGGATAAATACACCTGTTTCTGGGAGATCCTACAATAATATATGGAAAAGTCCAAGTCGGGTGAATATCTTTGAGAGTCAATGTCATTTTCTTAGTATTTGAGAAATTGGTTTGACTTTGAGTGAATGTGGTTGGAAATAAGCTCAAATATCCAAGTGTCTAATTACAGTTTTTGAAAAAGACAACTTCTTAGGTGGTGTTCGTACTTTTTCACATGACTGTACTAATAATAACAAAATGTTCATACATTTTTGTACTTGCCACTCTTATGCAAATCCAGAGCTACGGTACTGTAAGTACCATCTTCGACTAACTGAGCTATTTTCAACTTTCCTGAAAATAAATCTGAATAAATGCAATCAATAACCATTCATCTGTCAAAATATATATATTTTTTAATGATATAATTATATACATATTGGACGTTACTGGTAGGACTTGCAACCTCAAATTTGAGAAACACTTCTTGTCTAAATGGTCTAATTAGACGACGGCTCTATAGTTCATCCCAAATGTTCAGAGAGGAGAATCACAGCTTGATTGCTTAGGGAACTGCCAATTTCCTCAAAACTCTCCTCTCCCTCTCTCTCTCACCAACACACACAGGCATTCAAACACCTGTAAACGTCACAGCAACAGACTCTTAGACACACTCAGCCTTGACATGTAAGACAAAAGCACCAGCATGTAGCACAGCGGCAGAGAGGCGCCCAACCCAAGCCTCCACTCCTCCACCGTTTCCTCACCTGAGCACTGTGACAGGACCTGCCTGTAGTATGGAAATGAATCTCAGGACTTTCCTGATCGGCCATCTGTGGAACAACCTGTTTTTCCGTGTTTGATTACTTTCGGCACCACTCTCATCGCTCTGCCTAGCTTCTCATCCGTCTCTCCCTCCCTCCCTTCCCAGCTGTATGGCTCCTGTCCTGCCTTGTTTTGAATACAGCCAATCTAACACGCTTTCAGAACGGGGGCCATGTGCTTTGCTCATCTGGACGTGCATTTGGAATGCCAAAACTGGAATCCTCTCATCAGGTGCAGTGGGATACGGTCGTCAACCTGAGCAACGCCGATCAGCAAGGATTACTATGACAGGACGGCATATGCAGGAATTTGAATGAGCCGATGACTTTACTCACAGTAATGGCTGCCGCGAAACTGCGTCTCATTTGAGGCAGAACATCAAGACCACAAAGTTGCAGTTGTATGTCGTGGCTTGAATTGGTCAAGGATCTTTGGATCCGTTAGCCAAGCCTGTAATGAGCGGCTCTTGTCTCTTGACCACTGGTTCCCTAACAAATGTGTCACTCGGCTGTATCTTGTTCTGCCATCGTCTCAATCTTGTCTCACGTTTACTACCTGCACTGAACAGAACCACTATACTCATTATAACGTGCAGCTGCACTCTCTTTCGTTTTCCTCTTTCTCACCCCCCCCCCCCCCCCCCCCCCCCC
>JACXGJ010002404.1:0-37125 GCA_016801105.1 Esox niger | reverse complement strand
AGTATTTTCTCAAATAGCTTTTCCTCCAATCTTATCTGCGGGCGCTCCGCTCTGTCAACACTCCTGGGCTCCTTTATATGCAGTTCCTTAAATGCATCAGTAAATGGCCTGTCTGTCCATCAGGACCTTGCTACGCTGTGGGAAGCTCCTGGCCACTCTATGATATCACAACATATTGTTCCTCCAGTGTCGCTGCAAGCATATACAATCATGCATTATGTTTCCCCACAATTGCAGGATTTGCATGCAGTGATGACAAACACTCGGATCTACCGGCTTCCCTGGTGAAGATAAAGAGGTAGGTCTGGTTGGACAGCGATACACAGGGTTTCAGTCCCTCTTTTGGCACAAGACTGCATTCTTTACCTGCCTAGCATCCCTCGTCGAAGAGACCTGGAAAAGAGATTCCATTCTTCCTGAAAATTGTGTCAGATAAGGGTCACATCATCCATTCAGAGGCAATCTGATAAATACCCAATTACCAGTCTGGAGATGTGGCTGACAAGGGGCCAAACAGGGGACCGGTGAGGTAGACTAGACGCAGTAGAACCAAGATGGTGTCCTACCCCCTCTAACCAGCCATAGAGAGCCCAGCCATCTGAGCAGAGAAAGACAACTCATTACTCCATTCCACTTGATTAATGAAGAGACAGGCTGAAGAGACGGAAAGATTTATTTGAGGCTTCCCCGGAAACCAAAACCACATATGCAAAGATGCACTGCAGTCGTATTAATCACAAACTGCACACGCTCGGCCAAACAGAGAAAATCTGTGTAAGTTAAGGACTCCAATTTACAGCCAGTTTGCGTCAGAGGGAATGACCATTTGTGGAACGTATGAGATTCAATGGGTCTTTTTCACTTTGCTTTGTGTCCCTGACTTGCTCTGCTATCACCACTGATTGCGGTCAGTGAGGAATAAAAGCCCATTATTGTCTTCTACTCTCTCCATCAGTCTCAATGACCGCTCAATGGATTGATGGAGCCCAATTAATCAGTCAGGTAGAAGAAGCCATAGTGCTGGCTCAGTGGTCATCTCTCTTTCACAGCCTATCAGAGAGGGACTATCAGCAAAACACTCACAGCCTAAAATGGATTTTTTGATCTAAAAGAAACCAAAGTGACGTCATTAAAAAAGCTGTGGTCCTCCTTTTCATCTTATAGATCTCACACCTAAAATGACAGAAGCTCATCACTAGAGACACACTTGATTGAGTCTACTGATGAATATACAGTCCAAAACATATTCTCTATTTCCCACACATGCAAAAACATTCATACAGCTATGATGTAATGCACTGACAATGCAAACAAACATGTTACACACGAACATGACACATTCCTGTGTTTTACAAAGTGAGAATGACTGAGGACTCATTCGTATTTTCAGCAACAATCTGGAAGCAATTAGGGTTAAACTCCTTGCCCAGGGATAAAATGCCAGATTTTTCACTTTGTCAGCTCGGCGATTCAATCTTGTGATGTTTTGTAATATGCTCAAAACACCAAGCTTACCTGCCACGCAGCTCTAACCCCCTGCCACACCCCGCTCCCCCTGCTACCCGTGCTCCCCCGCCACACCCCGCTCCCCCGCCACACCCCGTTCCCCCGCCACCCGTGTTACCCCCCTGCCACCCGTGTTAGCCCCTGCCACCCCCTATACCCTGCACCGGCTGTGAAGCCGATAGTGTGTGTTTAAAGAGATTAATTTCAGGTAACTTTAGGGTCAGAAGTGCTTGAGAATTAAAATGAACTTCATATTACCTCTGACAGCACTCTATCCCTTAACGCTTAAACTACTTTTCTTTCATCCTCCATTTCTTAGATATTTCCCTAAACTTTACATTAAGCATACAAAAACCAGGGGAAAAAATGAGGAGGGGATGAGAGAAAGAACAAGGAGAAGAAAAGAAAGGCCAAAAGAGAGGAAAGAGAAAAAAACTGAAGAAACGATACAGTGTGCCAGAAAGGGGGTACAAAAGCATCTGTTTACAATAAACTGCAATAATAACCTTCTCCAAAAATATAAAGCATAAGTCTTCTTTATGTTACAAATGCATCACAGAATAATTTAAGCTGCAAAGTAGAGGAGACAGAGAACGTGTCTGTTCCCCTGTCCTCTGGCTCTTTGTTTGGTATTCACCTGGGCGGGGGGCTAGAGAGGATTGGCATGCAATTAGACTAGGCCACACATCTCCATTTGAAGACCATTCTATTCATACTCCCAGCACAACGACTAAAGAGAATTTTGCATAGTGTTCAATAGCACATTCAGTGCCCCTCCTCTCCTGTCTTTATGCACCTCTCTGAACAGCACAGTATACAGCCCTACGACCCTACCATCAGCACCCTCGGTCTGTGATGGAGACTGTTTTAAATCACAACTGGAAAGCATAGTAATGGACCTTAGATGGTATCTATTATTAGCCTTCACAATATTTGTGATCAACCTGACTCAGTCGGTCTTATTCAAAAACGTACATTGATTCATTTCTCTGAAACGGTCAGTATCACAAGGTTAAGGATCTCACTGCCCATAAACCTTTATTAATAACTGATACGTACCTTTGAAGTCTACACACCGTTATGGAAAATGCAACTTTTGCTGATATGCAGGTATGTCTGAATAAAGAAATGTCAAGTCATACCTTTTCAAAACATACACTCAAATGAAAACAAATGGAGAAGATATCTGAAAAGAATGCTGGAAAATAAAAACCTGTCAGTTCCTTCCTGTCAGTAGGGTTGCATACCCTACTTATTATTCGTCAAAGTACTTTGCTTGGATTACATCAGTAAATCTGTTTGGATTTCTCTATCAAGTCAGCATACCTGGATTTTGCCAATTTATCCTGGTCTTTCTGTGCAGAAGTGTTTAAGCTCAGTTAGCGTTCTCCTTTGCACAGACCTCCTAGATTAAGTCCAGAGATTTCCTATAGGATTAAGGTCCAGGCTCTAACTGGGCCTTTCCAGGATACTGATGTTCTGTTTTGCAAAGTTATTCTTTGGTTGTTTTGGCTGGGTGCTTCAGATTGTTGTCATGTTGAAAGCTTTCATTCATCTTCAGTTCTGATTGCCAAAAAAACTTGGTATTCGAGCCCCAGTCCTCTTACAGAGAAGCAGACCATCAGATTCTGCCGCCACTATGCTTGACAGTAGCTACTGTGTACTACGCAACAGAAATATTTTGGGGAATTGAGGCCAAAAAGTTCTATCTTGAGGCTTGTTTACATTGTTACATTTTCTCAGACATATCAAACAAGGCTCGAGACACCAGAATAGTCTGTCATGTAAACGTACAAATATCAATAGCTTGAGACACCACCTACCGAGGTAACATGCTCAACATTCTCAACGGAGCCCTCTGGAGTTTTGCAAGTGCGAAGACAATTCTGTCGGAATTGCACAGTGTGCATGCACATCTCTCAATAATAGGTCACAATCCCGCGTGGCACGTCTCGATCAAGCCGGAGTAAATGCAAACATTAAAGAAACCCTTGTAAATAAAGGGAGGTTAGTGTGTTTAGATTTTCTGTTTTCTCTCTCATAATTTAAACAATCCTTAGTCTCCTCTGACCATAAAACATTTTCTTATATGGTTCTGGAGAATTATACAGGCAATTATACTTGGATGTTCATTTCGATAGGTAACCGCTGCCATCTTGCCAGACCATCCCACAACCCCCACTTGTGGATGACACACACAATGGTGGTAATATGCAGGGAGTAGCCAGTTCCAAACAGAAAATACAGCCCTGTCATCAGTGTTGAGCTGCTGTAGGGGCAGGTTCACCATGAAGAAGTGCCCATTAAGCCAATCCAACTAGTGGCAGGTACTTCAGGAAGCATGTGGTGAAATCTCTTGCCACAACAGATTGACACTAGAATGCCAAATGTCTGTAAGGATGTAATTGCTGGAAATCAAGGGTAATTTGACAAAAGCAAAGTAAGAACACTTTTTATTTAAATAAAAATCATAAAAAATGATTATTTCTACCCTTGTTAATGCCTATATTTCCTATTAATTTAGAGACATTTGCTATTATTGACCCATTTCATGTATGTTTTTATGGAAAACTTGGACATTTCTAATTGACCCCAAACTTTTGAACAGTAGTGTATGTGTAATTTCTTTGAAATGCTTCCATATCACTCCCTGATATCACTCTCTGGTATGGCCTGTACAGTGATATGACTTGCAGACGTTATGTCCTTGTGGACCATGGTTATCTCAGCACCATGCAACCAAGAAACTCTCAAGGAAGCCCTAAAGGGTAAGGTCATGTTATTTAGAGATATTCTGAATGACTTCTATTGCTGGGAGTTTACAAATTGAGTTGGTACATGTTTGAATGTGATTGATTAAATCTGAACAGAGAAACATGCCCCATTAATAAGGGTGTGCACACTCAAGCCACTAAGGCAGTTCTACTTATGACTAGTTTTTCGAGAAAGTATCCATTCCTTTTTCTTGTACATATTGCGGGTTGAAGATCTCACTCAAGGTGACAGAAGCCCTGACACGCCATATGTTTTAACATGCTTGCATGAAGATGTTTTGATCAGGGTTGTCGGTAAGTCGTTTATTGCATGGTAGAATTGAATGGATATGGATCGAATGCACAGGTGACACCCACCGACCAAGGGCTTTCGGTCAAAATGATAATCTTCAAGCTGCCCAGTAAACGGACTACCCACACGCACTAGATAGCGGTGGACAGAAACGAGTGACAGGGTAGCTGACTCTGCGTCAGTTGGTGGGGGCTGGTGGGGGGAGAGTGCCGGAGCACCCCTGCTTCCCACCGTTATGGATTTCAGCCTTAACGTCAACAAAAGCCGCACCGTCAACAAAAGGCGCGTTGACTTTCGCTAGTCACTGTAAATGCTTCGGCCTGAGTTCAACGGTCTTACTTTTCGCACCATGGACGGTCAGCCGTAACGCGATTAGCATGTGCCGAGAATGCCCGTACTATGGGGATTAGCATTAGCTCTGCCCGTATCTCCTATTTGAGATGGTGTACATACAGTACATGCCACCAGTACAGATGTGTGGCATGGGGATCAGACAGAGGACAGGGCAGGGGGAATGCATACTTGATTCGATGCAGCTCACTGGAGTAGCAAATATGCTAATCTCATTCCGCATAACTATTAAATAAACAATTTGGACGAGTCTAGCGTTCAAAGCATCATTTTATTTTATTTTAAGTTCCACAAGGCTGGATTCATTCTGATGAAGCCAGGACGTTCTTTTTCTGCCCAGAATTGGTGCAGTATATACCGAGCATGCTCTGTGTGCTCAGCTGTCCCGCAACAAAGTTAACTTGTAGTGATTGATGCTTGTGTGCAAAAGCCACATTCGGCGAAGTGTCCTGGGCGGTGAATGGTTGATTCTCTAAGCAGCTTAAGCCAATGTCTATTGAGGCGGGAATTTCTAAATATGTTCTAATAAAGCAAATCACGGCCAATTTTGCGCACGAATTTCAAGTATTTAAGTAACTGAGAAAAGCAAGTCTGTGGTTGTCTTTGCAGCTGCAGAAGTGTCAGTATTCAACCTTGTATAACCAGGACAGAAATTACATTTACTTTAACAGGTGATTGAAAAAAATATCTAAAAGACATGCCCCAAATGAAAAGAAGTTCATCCAGAAACCCATTGCTACACTGAAATTTCCCATGCTAACAGTCCCTGCGAGAACCCCTCTGCAAACTGAAAGTGCAAATATGAACCACTGACTATCAGAGTTCCTCGGAAAACCCTGGTGGGTGTGTTGAATGTCGCCAAGTTTCTCCAAGTCAAAGCGTGATCATTTTGTAACTGGAATGGAGACAGGAAATATGGATGTAGTGAAGAAGTGAGAGAGCCCGCAGGAGAGGAGCAATAGGAGAGACAAGGGGACAAATCTCCTTAAGTATGTTTTCCAGAGTTGTACTGTGTCACTGTCGCGTGTGTTGATGGATGTCCCCCTTCGGCCCTCTGTCCATAGCTGTGTCCTCTTAATGAAACCATGGCTACCTCCCTCTCAGAAAAAAAAATCGGTAAGGCTGAATTAAACCTCTCAAGTTTACACTGCATTATTCCTCTCACTTCATTACAATAAAAGGATTAACCTGCCTGGGTGCTCTGAAAAGATTTGTGGGAGGCGACTCTCGCGTGGTTGAACTGTCCTTCCCCTTTAGCATAGATCACCTCTCCCGAGCCTCCTCCAGTCCCTCCACTCATCATCCTGCAGTCACACAATGCCCTTTTATCCCGTGGGGCTGTGACTATGACTGCTGCCAGAGCAGAGGCACGGGGAAGGAGATCAAGCAGGTATGCGAATCTGCAGCCATTAGGATGCCCAGCAGTTGACCTCCACAACGGCAAAACCATCCATTCCTTCCAAACAGGAGTGGTGTTGAGCTGGACTAAGTGGCCCACTTTACCGTCCTGCAGCAACCCTGTGTCATTGCTCAACGTGTCCTTGAGCAAACGGTTCAGTCACAAGAACCGGAAGCCGCGTTGCATTTTGCTTGCGCACCTGACACCAACCTGTCCTTCCAGATGGATTCCATCTCGCTTTGGAAGTCAGTAACACTGTAGCGGCCAGGCGTGTCTTTCCGCGAAATGGAGATGATGGAGACATGAGCTAAATCAAAATGAGAATAAATTAGAAGAAGGGAAAGCACTTCGGCAATGACAAGGCTGGCGATGGGGTCTGGTCACCGCGGGCCCCCTCTACAGTTATCCGTCTTCTCCCGAATGTGATCTGTGATAAATTAAAAGCTGATTATTTCCTGGAAGGATAAGCTGAGGGCTCGCCCCCCCCCGGCCCCATGCTGTCACTGATGGATGATGCCTCAGGCTCCGCTAAAAACCTGTCCCTCCCCACTGCCAGCAGAGAAAACACACGCCCTACCCCTCCTGCCGCCATGGGCTTAAGTGCCTCCCTTATCACAATGCCATCTCCTAATTCATTTCACTAAAAGCCCCAGCAGCTCTTCACAGAAGATAGTTCATTATGTTTCCCAAACGCAAAAAATGAAACAATTGGCCGCTCACCTGGAACGTACAACAGCATCCTGACTGACTCCTGTAGGCTATATGGCAGGAGTAGGCAGCTGAATTCAGCCATCGGCCAATGTTGTAGAAGCAGATGGTCACTTTGACACTACAATTCGTACACAGCATTATAAATTCAGTACAAAAAGTGTATAATAATTTCATTGCTTGACTACATTGTAACGAAATCACGTCTTATAATATACCTGGGAATACTAGAAATCAGAATCATTAATCATTTTTCGGTAATTGGATTTTTTAAATTTAGGTTTTCCTCAGGTTTGTTGCCGACCTTCGCTATCTGTGTTCATCCCCATCAAGCAGGAGGAGAGAAAGCGTCTTTTGTGTTCTTGCAATCCACTCGGTTCCACTTCTCAAGCACACGTGGATATGCTCTTAAGACAGCATGAAGGGCATGGGAGTCAGCCTGCCTCTCAACCTGCCTCACTGAGAAATGATTCCTTCCCTCTCAAGTCTTCTCAACTTCAGCAAGCAGAGCACCCATTGCAGGCAGCGCCATGACAGAGGTTTCCATGCTACCATCCGCTTTCTCAGGAGTCTGGAGGGTTTTCCCTGGGTCTGCATCCTCTGGAAGGGCAATAGTGTCGTCTCTGATTGGGTCTTCAGAATGGAGAACAAAGGCGCCCTGCCTCCACATTGTGTTCCTTTGTGTCCCATATGTCAGTAATCTTTGGCGTTAACAATACCAACGACTTCCCAGAACCGCTTCAGCCATTATCTGCGAGTAGAATCGCTGTCATTTTCCCTCCCGCAATCATAACTCTAATTATACAAGTTGCTTTGTAAGCATGTCGGTTACGATGTTAATTACCGGCGCGCAACGTGGCTAACGCGCGTTCAAATGCCAGACGCCATTGTTCCCCTCTCACAAAGTGACACCTGTTTCCACTTCCGCTGTGTGCAGTCTCAAACCAAGTCCCAGGTCAGTTCACATCCTGTGAAGCCCACACCCGATCCCATAATTCCTCCTGTTAATATCTCCACTAATCTTTTTTTATCTTTTTTTTTCGTAGCACATATCGCCTGACATTAACCAATATGTCTGTTCTGCATGGTTCAAATTCATGATCCAAATCCTACAGCCGGCTCCTTCTCATTACTCAAACCTTGACTCAGCACCATCAATTGTAGTTACAGTGGTGTTAAACACTGTGGGGCACTTTTTCCGCTCACGGGACACTTATTACAGATCCGCCAAAGATACCGTTAACCCTTTCCCTGCTAAGAATATGTTATTGGTCGCTAAGCATTTGTATGTGACCTAGAATTCCATTGGCAGACAGTACAAGCTACAGGACTTGGGTTTTAAGGGATTCTATGGATAGTACTCCACTAAAGACATGCTTAGCTGCCCGGACAGGGTAAATCACACCTCAAGGGTAATGGAAATGCCCATTACACATCTTATACTAGCACCACCGTTGAGCGTCCCTCAGAGACCGCCACAGACAAATAAAGTCAAGGTGTTTGTGCTTTCACCGGGCTCCCCATTAGGTTTGATTGACGCGGCGCATTGACGTGTGTTTATAAGATATCAAAAGAGTTCAATAGCCACACGGAATGATTTTCCCACTCAGGCATGGCAACAGCCATACGCATTAATCACCGCAGCCCTGTATTTTACCGGCCCACTCCGGCAAATTAAATCCCCAGAATAATATCTTCATCATGGCTGTATTTCTGCACTCCGACACCGGCATCTATCTAGGTCTGAAAAGCAGAGCGAAGTGCCTGCCAACTCAGAGAGAACTGAAACCACAGGGCAATAAAAAGTGACATCAGGAATGAGAAAGTTAATAGTGTGTTTCAGATGTATTTTCTGTAGGACAGGGGGTTGTAGCCAGACGGCAGCTTATTTCTACTGTGAATGACAGCGGTGGTGGAAGGCAATCTCCCTTTCTATATCCTTATTCATTTCATCCGGAAGATTCCGACACAAATACCACACCGCTATATGATTTCAGCATGCTAACAAAAGTCCAATCGATCTGGCTACACCACATGGCATCGTATTGTGGTTATATTAAGTACATTAATCGCAGTATTTCAATCAAATTTCATTGAGAATTGTATACGATCACCTAACTAAAATATAAACTGCGAGTATCAGTTTTCTGTGAGTGTTTGAAGAAGTGGATATTCACACCACCTCTGTCAGACAGTGCCTGAAGCAAACTAAGCCAAACACGGAAACACACAAGACACCAACTAAAGAATACATGGCTGGAGGCTTCCACTAGGCAAACTGCCCCCCTGGCTCTTTCCTTCAAACATCTTCCACTGACCCCTTTCATCTTCTTTTCACGCACTCCCTCCCTATATGCACATCATGTGGATTATGGTAAATGATTGAGTATTTGCCTGAAAGGTGACATTGGCCATGTTGCTTTTCAAAACAAAGGGACGCCTGCTGGCTCAGTATTTCATTTGAACGAATAAGGTTGTGTTGGGTTAAAACCGGAGTACTACATCACGGTCCACAGAGAACCGATCTGCCGAGCCTTTTACGAAGTGCTTCCTCTCCTATGGATGCATCTCAATCAAACGGTTTGACCTGCAATGTACGCCTTACACTGTTCCTGACCTCTCCATTTGGAAGAAGATACAACGCGTATTGCCTCACAGCTGACCTGCTGCAAGGTCATGCTCTAGATCATTACAGACATGGAGCAATACTGGGTTTGGGAACACATCATGCATACACAACAGGCAACAACCGTGCACTGCAACAGGACATGCAGGACAGTGAGATGAGCTCATCCAGTCTCAGCAACGACAGACAGAAGCAGTGGCGCTAAACATGTTAGCTTTCTCTCTGCCATGGCGAGCTCCGTTCCCTTGCTGTCACTCCCTAACAAAGCAAATCATCTCTCCACGAGGACTTCTTCACTTTTTCCTAATCCAACTGGATATGTCATACACAACCTTCAATTACAGCTATCACACACACTCTGTAATTAACCACACTGACTGATATTGTGTAAAATGTATTCATATTATCCAGATTACAAATAAGTGCATATTCATCTAATTAGCTAGCATGGCACACAAGCTTAATTAAAGTTAATTCATGATGATACCCCCAAATCCAGAGATTACTGAGCTCATGGTGTAGGTTCTAGTTAATTAGAGTACAGGCAGAGTATTCATGGTTTATTGGCAGTCAGAGCCTCCCTCCTTCTCTTCCAATTATTGCGCAGGGTCAAGACTGAGATGTGTGCATCAAAGTGAACCAAAACTTTAGTTTCTTCCTCTGGGTGATCTGCATACAGCAGATGTGTATGTGTGCGTCTTGTTGGGTGTCAATCCTACAGTCGCACACATCGTGTTCCCTTTCTAAATGTTCTGTTACCTCATCTATCTTCACCGTGTGGATTCAAATGGTACAACAGTACATGCCAAGTTAAATTGGCAATTACGGAGCTTATCGTCCATATATTAGTTTTCGACAATGTTGTAAAAGAACATTTTCTAATCCATGCCTTGTTTATCTGAGTGCAGCAGGCAAACAATGGGAATGTCTGACTGAATATTCATTGTGGGGCGGTAAGGAGCACTTTTACGCTTGACAGAATGAACGTTCCACTTACACTCTACAGTACATATTGGTTTTGGAACTCACAACATACAGGAAGGGGGATGAGTCACACGGTAAAGTAGCTATAGGGACAAACCTAATGCATTTGGGGTGATTATTTTGGGTGTATTGGAGACCGCAGCCTCTAGCCTTCGGTGACTGGCCTTGTTGTTGAATCTACTGACCTCTTCAATATTTAGATGAACTAAAATCACAACACTGACCTCTCCGAGCATTTAGATGAAAAACTACATGTTTGACCACAAAAGGAAATCTGTTTCAACCCTTCTTGGAACATCTACGGAATTCCTGGATTCCAAATGCCCTGACCTTCCTCACAATCTCTATATACATGAGATGGGGGCAACCCCAGCAAATGACACCTGACCCTCGGGGCACATCCCATCACCTTCCGTGGCCCTTTTGAGTGGGCGTCCGCTGAGAGATTCTGTGGAGGCCTGTTGGGATGGTGATGTGAGATGGGCCAGGACGTGGGGCCCGGGGTCAGGGGCCCCTGAGGTCTCTCTCCCCCCTGCCCCCTCTGAGACCTTCAGAGTGGTGCATTATACATTGTCAGGGAAGCGCGAGGCTGCTTGCCATGGAAATAGATGCAAATGGTATCCAGCTGGACAGTAAGACCTCTTGGTGAATTATCCACTAGCATCAAAAACAGTTCTAGAGCCGTTGCACAGAACTGCAATAAAAATGGAATATATGTTTAATAGTCTATAGAGGGTTGATAATGACTCCTACTAGAAATTCCACAAGACTTTATCCTTCCGAATAGCATAGTCTTTCTACATTCTTATAGTTTTGATGATATCAAATTAAATTCCAGATTGTAGATTCCAGAGATAAGTCCTTTTATATTTATAATTTCGCAAGTACTTACTGGATTTATCACTCAACATTTCGGCACTGATGAATATAAAACACAGACCTGCATGCAGGGTTTCAAGTCATCTTTAAGTGGTTAAACCTGTTGAAGGGCATGCAGGGTCGAAGTAAGCTATTTAAGGTCTTTTAGCACAAAGCCTGTCAGAACGAGTGCAATTATAAAAAGAAAACAGTAGTGACCATGGTCTTGTCCTTGACGGGAATCACCTTAAACTAAACAGTAAAGGAGAGGGGATGGAGTCTGTTGAGCTCTGTCTGCAATACTAGTCGATAATGCCTCAAATCAAGTGGAAAGCAGGGTCTTCAAAACAAACAGCCTTTCCTTTTCTTCAGGCATATTAAAACTAATTCACCAATGGATTATGGGCATGTGGAATTTGAAATGTTGCCATTACTCTGTGAGGAAATAAATATATAATTGATAATAATTTTCTATATTTATATAAATGGTCAGAAATATGTTACAGAGGCTAAAAAATAATATTTGAAGTAATCTTTTCTATCACTTTTGCCAAGAGTCATTATGTTAATCAAATAAATATGACTATAAATACTTAACACAGCAAATGTCTAATGACTAAAAGTAAATCTGGAGATATGCCACCATAACAAACATCTAATGAAGAATTGATACATTTCAGCATCTTTTTTATGCATTGTAAATGAAAAATACAAACTCTAATCAATGCACTTTCATATATAATTCAAATGTCCCCTGAGGAGCAACACTGCAATTATGAAACACAAAATAATTCATCCCGAAGGAAATGTTCAGTGGCTTTAGATGATTCATAAAGACTGTTATTTTTTGAAAATAAGGTTGCTGGAGGGAAGCGGAAAGCAAATTGCATTATTTGAGAACTACTAAATGCAAAGTACTTTTTCTGTACATCTTTAAAGTTATAGAGGAAACATTACAAGAAAACTCTGCAGGGGTTAAATAGATATTTTACTTAAATGGAAATTGTTCTTTGGACAAACATCTCTGAAAGTTACATTTTATATTTGACAGGAGTAAATATATAGCAGAGGTTAGCATTGCAAGCAGACAATTACTTTCCTTCTGTTCCTCCATTTAGGGCAGACAGACCCAAAGGAAAGTCAGAGAAAATAATCCATCAATACAGTGTGTGTGAAGGAGCGTGTGTGTTGAGCGGTGTGTGTAGAGGAGTGCGGTTCCACTGCATTTTTCGGAGAGAGAATGAGTGTGCAGGCTAAACAGTGTTTGTGCAATCTAAGGCAAAAATGGATATTGCACATAAAAAATTGCCTTCGGGCGTACACTCTCACAGCACACGACGCACCCACTCATGGCATTCCTGTCTCCTGCCTGATGTAGATAGATGCCCTGGCCTGGTGATCCTAAATCTACATTAGGTCATTACAATAAGTAGCTAGGCCCAGAGGAGCCCCGTGGAGGGGACAGCCTCTCTGCCAGGCCCACGGCAGCTTGGAACACACAGTCATCTGTCTTAGTTACACTGGGAGTCAGAGCCACTGACACACACAGCCCCCACAACACCCTTCACTGTTGTTATGGTACGACATTAAAGAAGCTAATAGAGCGCATCAGAAAATATAGGAAATACCACAGGAAGATAAAAAGCACATGGGGTCGAGGTGAACGTAATGGATTGATGGAGGTATTCTCTCGTTTCGAATGCCACGGCTAGGTCGGCCCAGGGTTAGTAATGACTCCAGTCGCAACACCTGACCTTTCACCCCAAGCGTCAGGTGGAGGTGAGTGGACCGGGTCACACTGAGACGGGCTAGGGACGTCAGGTGGTCTTTCACTCAGTCACCCAGGAACCATCAGGGCAGGCTCGCCGGTTTTGTTTATGGCGCTGTCTGTCAGCCACATGGCGTACCAGACTCTACACTTGGCCCGAGCCGCAGAATAGGGAACATCATAGCCCACTCTGGCTCGGCTCTAGGGGACAGGGCCCTGATGGATTTAGAGCCAACCTCCAGTATCGGACCTGTTCTGTCACACACTTAACCACATTCAGGACGAACATGGGAGGGAGGACATGGGAGCAAAAACACACCACAGACCAATAAAGATTTCTGCCTGGGAGGTAGCAGTCTGATGAGGAAGTCTGAAGACAATTACAGTACCTTTTCATCATGGTTCTCGGTCCACAATGGGCTAACGAGGTGAGTACAGAACCAAGCTTTTATCTCTTTCGAGAATTTGCCCGTTTTACTATGCGAAGACAGCTCTTTGTGACGAACAGCTACTACATAAATGAGCTACAGCCCGTGGTGATCGGCAGGCTGGAGATGAGAACCAGTCTTCGGCCGGTTGAACCAGAAGTTAAATCAGCTGAGCTGCCGTTAAAGAGGTTGATAAATGGCCTGGTGGTGCTCATCGTCATTAGCACAACCGCTCAGAAATCATGAGGCGGCATCTGTTTTTGGCACATCCTCCCACATCAATCCTGGAAGCCATTCGGCTTGGGGGAGCCACTCCAAGGAGGGCGATTCCCCTGTCCTTTAACCTCAATAAAAATCTCTACCTTCGGCTAATTAGAGGGGACAAACGACATCCAGCCAGGTCATACTGAACCATCCCTAACGAACGGTTCCATCGCAGTTGACTTCCTGACGCACACGTTCAGGTGCCGCCTAATCACACTGTAGCCCGGCCGCATAATGGCCATTGATTTGGAGGACTGAAGGAGTGAGGGAATTCTATCCTACCTATTACATCGACTAATCTATGCATCGCTTTGTAGCTCTATCAATCAGATGGCCTGTTGTGCTTGCCTTGCACCTTTAAGGCTTTGTTCTCTGAGCCCTCAAAGAGGCCGATCCCTGCTTTTGTCTCTACAAAGGCTTGGCCCCGGATCGCCTGGCCATGGGCCGGATGGATCGCTGGTAGTGTCCAGCTGATTCCGCATCTACTGTCACAGACGGAATGACGGACAGACCTGCGTGAGGCTCGTCCTCAGAACGGGGCGCCGTCCTCCCGGGCTACCCGACCCGTGTGTCAAGCGGGCCACCGTTGTTCCTCTCCCCGAGGACTTTACGGCCACCTGCGAAGACGACTACCGCCCCGTAGCAACCCGTTGGGAGCACTCCGAAAGGCTGTGAAAGCTATGAAAGGCTGATCCCGGCACATGTCATCTCTATCATGCCAGGCACCCGGGACTCGGTCCAACTTGCCTACTGCCCCGACAGATTTGCATGAATCATCTGGGTTTTACGCTGCTACGTTGTGGCGCCTCCTGGCTGGATGTCTCGCTGCACTGAGCATTACATACATGTATAGGTTGATGTTGTTACTGCACTGTTGTAAAAAAAGTATGCAAGCGTTTCCCTGCACTGTTCCACACTTGCTACATCCTGTTAAACCATGAAACACACACAGACACACCCTCCTCCACTCATCATCTGTGTTGGGTCTGCTTCCCAGAGCTGGTCAAAAGTACAACTGTTTAAGCTTCCCTGCATCTGAACTGACAAAGAACCAGCCTACCCGACACTGTGTACTCTCCTGATCCAGTTTGGTGCTGGGTATTGACATCAAACAAGCAGCCACTGCCGAGCGTTTACAATTTCCTTGTCTGTGTTAGGACATTGGGTGAGACAAACATTTACCCAACAAACACAAAGCCCCATATGCAAATATAAAAGTCTCTGTATTAGAAATAGTGAAATCCCCATTGGCGTGGACAATGCATGGTTAACCTTGGTTTGACTGTCTCTCTGTGATAGCCTCTTGATGGGTGACTGATCTATTCACACCCCCGCCATTTCTTTATCAGACTCGGATGTGCGCACGGCTATGTGGCTGAAGATGGAGAGCACGCCTCATTCCATCTCTTCTGCTGTGTCATCGCGAGAGTCCTTCCCTTTGCACCAGGACGAGCTCCGTAGAGCAGTGGAGAACCACCAGCTTTCCCAGGGAGATGGATGATATGGATCAGGGGCGGAGGGGGCTGAGGCAGGTGGAGGCTAAAGAGCAGGGCAGTCCTCTCCTGGGAGGGGTACCATTCTCCTGCCACAGCGCAGTCTCAACACTTCACACCCGGCTCCAAACCGCAGCAAGGACTGTTTCAACATAAAAGCCTGTCTTTAAAAGTGCCAGGCGAGGATAAAAAACACCCCAATTACAGCTCAGCACCCCCCCCCGCAGGGAACCAAGCTGTTTTATGACATTAAAACCTGTTAAATTATGCAGCACCTAACCGCTTGTAGCAACACAAAAATGATTGAGCAAAGACATTTCTCCAAATGCAGGACAGTTTAGAGAGCAGGTGCTGACAACGGAGGTTTGGTCAGTGTGAAGTGCCACTGTGAGAGCTTCTCGAACTCTGAATCTGTACCCTGTGCTGCATACATCACCACATCTACTCACAAACGGGTTGAGCCTGAAACAAACAGATCACTGTAATAAAAACAGAAACTTAAATCATCAAAAAAGCGTAATGCATGTCCATGGTACCCCACTATACATGCCCAACACCCTAAAGCACTGATTGAAATCATGAGCAAAAAGCTTTGTAACAGTACATTATGATGATGTCGGTGAAATGAAGAGATTACTGGAAGTAGCATGACTGTGTGTGTCTGTGGTTGACAATGAACCATTCACAGCCACACAGGGAGAGGCACGAGAGATTTGGCTGGTGAACAATGAGGATGAGTAACTGAGAGACACAAATGCGTACACACACACACACACACACACACACACATACGCAGTGTAATGTCTTAGGAAGACAAACTGATGATGTTTACAATAAATGCAGAGCCTTAATCTCCAGGCAGCGCTGCTGACTATCAGATTCATTGGGGCTGAATCTCTCCTTCAATTCAGTCACCCTCCTACCTAACTACTCCATCATCTATTGTCCTCTTCTCCCCTACTTGTACATTTTCTTCTTATTCAATCACGCTCAGTCCTTCTTCTCCGCCTGAGTACTCGGCCAGTCATCCTCTTTATATTTAAGAATACCACAAATTCACACACTGCAGTAAATGTGGTAGGTTTTATTTGAAATGAAAAGGAATAACGAACATCTTCAAAGGTTTTTGAGAGAAGCTGATGGGATACACTATGACAGTAGACAAGTAAAACGGTTCATCACTCCATTACGAAAATCCACACTCTGTCCTAAACAAGCACTAAATCTGTAGTTGTTGACTAAGGATCTCGTAGTGTGGAAGACAGCTTTGTTTCATCAATGATGTGAGCCCTTTGTTTACCTTATAAATTACCAAAAATGGCCGGCTTGAAATGAATGTGTTTTTTTGGGGTGGCTGAATCATATTATTCATTTTGTCTGTTTAATAACTAGTTTCTACAGCACTAATATCTATCACGTTTGGAATTGAAAAATGTCTCTTCTGTGCTACAAACATTTGTCTACAGTAGCTACTGTAACTAGACTTAAAGATCAACAAATCCTTGTTTTTTAGGCTAAATGAGATGTTCATAGCCACAAGCCATTTCATATTTAGTGAGTCAACTTGTCGAAAGCCAATTCAGTATGACAGCAGCTTTTCAGTATGAAAAACATTCACCTTGGCTTTACACCTTGAAACAAGTGAGAGGAGTCTATATTTTACTTTGTAATGTAAGTCATGTACATGTACATCACAAGTCAAGCGTCCACTTGGTTATACATGAATATATGGAGACATTATGTCTGAAGAAATTTTACACACCAGAAAAGTGAATGTGTCCCAATGACAGCATCTCTTTTCTCTAACCCTAGTGAAGCTCTTTCCAGGGAGCACTGTTAAAATCGTCCTCCATTGTTTAGCTTATGCTAGCTAATATTATTGATAACACCATCTGACAACATGGATATGTGTAGCCATCAGTCACCAAGAGCCTGGTCTCCTCATGACAGATAAGACTAAGAGACTGGCCACAGAGGCTGACAAGAAGACCGACATGGCATCTACGGGATTTTGATGATGATCGTGTCATCGGGGAGTGATGAGTCCTGCCGGCGTACCCCAGAACCGGACCCCTTGGAAGGGAGGTCACAGGGTGTCAAAGGGAACAGGGCCCACAGCTCCAGGGCACAGTGGGAATGAGCCGTGGAGGACAGGACACAGGAGGTGTTCAATCACAGACCACCATCACAGACACATCATCATGATGTCCCTATCATAGTAACACAGCCTTGCCGTGGAGATAATAATGAAAGCAAAATCAATCGTCAGCCGCCGCAGGCATTTCAAACATCTGGACGGTCTGTTGAGGACGAGGACCAAGAATCACTTCAGCCATTGTTTCGACACCTGCAGTGAGATGTCTGTTAATTAACTTGTCTTTTTAAGGACTGTTGCTGATTATGAGTGCAGTTTGAGGCATCATTTAAACAATACACATACAATATTCTATACCAAATTATTTCCCCCACAGACTGAACACAAAAAGATACCACAGCAACATAAAGGAAATGTCCCTGTATCAGCTAAAGCTATAACTGCATGCGTCAAACTGTACGCCTTTCACAGAATCTTTATCGACACAGTCGCCATTGTAGTCGGCGATGCTCTCTGGAATCAATGTCTTATTCATTCTAGATGCCTCCCTTTTACAAATATCAATAATCCTGCCAGATGAAATCTGCTAATGTTCTCTTTTGGCTGTCACACACCGAAATTCCTAGTCGGCCGTATAAGCTTGAATTTTGCCATGAAGGCATATCTGGTCCGCCTCTCTGGATTATAGAGATTTACCCAGGCAATGAAGGATCCAGCCAGGGGTTCACCGTGGACACACAGGTCCGCCACGATCCAACAAACACATCTGCCAGGCCAGAAAAGAATGAAAGCCTCATTCTCCCCATATCTTTCTACCTCTAGCTGGCTTTTATACACCCAATTCCATCCTGTATCTCTGCTCATGTTTGGGGAGCATTCAGCACCATTGTGATCCAATATGTTCTGGTTGAAAAGTAGAAAGATAGAGCCTGAAACCCTACCGTGTTGACAAACGGGGTAGATTAAGAAGACCATACCTGAGGTACGTCAGGACAACTATAAAGCAGGACAAATATTTGCCCAGGCAATAAAATTAGGAGGGAAAGAGAAGACTCACTTCAATCAATAATGTAATGGAATTACAGGTAGCGGGCAACATAGCCTCTCTGAGGAAGAACCTCTCATGAAACCAGTGCAAAAAGCAATAAGCCTTCTCCATAGCAAAACGTCTAATCACATTATTTTTCCATACATAATGCATAGTCAAATAATATTGAAATTCAATGCAATTCTCATGTAACAGGATGGTGTATGGCTCTCACTTTGCTGAAAGCACTACACCTCACACACTGGCTGGCAATAAAACGGTGTCAATTCTGTAATCAGATTGACATTTTGTACTTCATCTGGCATATTAAAATGTACAGTGTAAACATTTCGAATTGGCTTCGTTTTTGATAGTCTTTACTCTCCCTTATACGATTCCGGCTTGCCTATCTTGGCTTTACTGTGCTCAAGAACTGGACAAAGAATCATTGCGTATTAACAATAATTGTCTCTCTAGACGGACACGCTGCCTCACTATGTAACCAGTAAAAAGATCTGAACGCATAACTAAACACTTTCCCACATTTTGGTTTCTCCCCTACATGCTCTTCAAGTGAATGTGAGACACCCACCCAGGACTAGTGACTGAGCACGTTAGTGACTAAGACACGGTTGTTGCATTCGATTATTTATATTCCGGAAGCCTTCACCAAGTTACTGCCTAAGTGAATGTGTTTCAATTAAAAGTACATTCTTTATGTTTCATGTTTTTTTATGTCTTGGCCTAGATTTCCTCAGCAACTTGGTTGGAAACTGTCAGTTTATCGTGCCACACTAGACATGGAGGCTTGAAGTGACTTGTAATTCCTATCGAAACATGGCCAGAGGAAAGACCCAAAATTTGGAATGTATTTTCACCCTCATTCTCCATTCTGAATAACCGCTGTGGTTGAGAGTATAATAAATAGCATCACCTGAACCCAACTGCAAAGACCACATTCTTAAAAGGTGCAATAATTCCAATGTAGAATATGCTCTTCAAGTATTTTTCTGGCTGACCACAGACTGGAACAACTCAGTATCTTGTTTAATCTTGCATTCGAAACATGCGTGATTTAGACGAGAACACTTATCAGCACATTGATTAAATAACTTTACGTTGCATGGATTCACAGCGCAGTTCCGTTGCCCTAGGTCTGGGATTTCTGAGACTACAGAAAGAATTTTTTCTTACAAATAACTGTTCGAAATAATGACTTTTCTTTGTCGTTCTGGCAAAGAACCTGCAACTCATTCCTCACCAGCAGTCTTGACTTGGCAGTCATGACTTGAAAGAAAAGCAGGGATTTACAGGCTAGTTTTCACAGGCCAGTGGAGGTCAGAGCAGAATGGAGGAGGAGAAAGAAGTACATAAGGATCGACTGATGAAAAACAGGATATGGCTGTTCAGGTCTGTAGACTTGAGAGTGTTTGGATCCATCAGGAAAGTGTCTCCAAAGTGCTGAACCGAGTGAAGTGGGTGACATATTGCTCTAAGATCAGACCGGGGCCTGATTACACACGAAAGCAGAGCATTGGCAGAAAACCAGGGATTTCACAGCAGACTGATTGGTCGACCAGGCCACAAAAATCCCTGCGGCCATGTTTTAATCCTAATCCAGAAGGAATATGGGCAGCAAGATTAGTAGTGGTCACACCTTAGTGCACTCAGTTGTGAAGCTCCACAGAGATCCTTAAAGCTTCCTCTGTCAGCACAAATAAATTCAAACAAACACACACGCGCACACATACACACTCACTTAGATGAATACAGTATATGATGAACTGTAGTCAAGCCAGACTATATTGTAGTAAACCTCGTTGCCAGCCCCGTGTGTAACTTAATGTAGGTGCCAAGGCAAGGTCCCCTGGGGGACGAGGTAATACTTCACAATGGCTGCTCTGTAACTAAGTTTGGTACACTGCAGCGCATAAGACAAGGAGAAATGATCTGCCCTTGGTCACATGGCATGTACATCAACATCAACCTCACTGCACGGCGATGCTCAACACTTCATGGATTTCTACAGTACACAAGATCGAAGGCATCTCATATCGTACATTGTAATCCAAACACACCACATTATTTATAACTTGCAATAAAGGTTCAATAAAGAAAAAAGATCACAGGGGTCCAAACCTCTATGGTGCCATAGAAAATTCTTTCCGAAGGTTATATAAAGAACCAATAAAAAGGTTATATATAGCATCAAAAAAGGGTTCCAAGTCCTTTGCGAACTATGTTATACTTTGTGTTTTTTTGTAGAATTTGTATGGGGTTCTATAAAACAGTTCTATTAAACCCTTTTCTCAGTCCTGTAGGATCTATTATGATTATTTTGAAGAAGCATACAGTGTTTTCTGCTGTTATGTTATTAATTGAATCTTATATTGATAAAGTTAAAATTGACATGAATCTACACACAATATCCCAAGACAAAGCAAAAAAAATTTAGAAATGTGCCAATTATTGTAAACAAATAATTGGCACAAGTATTCAGACCAGGGTTTGAAAAAGATCTGACTCTTGGGAGGGGTCGAAAATACCTTATCCATATCTTTTCCACCTTTTAAGTTCTGAAATCTTGTGTTTGAAATTTGAACAATAACTTAAGATAGCCTATCGGATATGCACTCCTGAAAACTATATCAAGCCCTACTGACAATGTTACATATGAAAAATTTTACATATTTTAAAATGTTGCTAGCAAGTGGCTAAACACAGGTGTGATTAGCTTTCCAGTATTCCTTAATCTTAATACATATGACATAGGAAGTCAATCTAATACATTTCACTAAATGTAAACAATGATATTGGGAGTAGTCACTTTGTTCACGATAATGAAATCTAGGAAAAACCTATGAACTGTCATGCTCTGTCTGTTGCTGATTATGTTGATTAGGAAGGAAATAAAAATGAGTTTTTTAAACATAACTCAAGACAGTTCAAATGACTTAATAACTTACTAATAACCCAATGGTTCACATTCATCCTGTTCGCTGGTCAGGCATTGTTTTCATTTGGCTCAGCTAGTTCTCAGAAAGAAAAAGAATAACATAGGTATGAATATAATTTATTAATACTAGCTTGAACTAAACCGATAGTATGTACTTGGCCTGGCTGAGTTGAGATGGGCTCCACTTGGTTTGACTGGGCTAACTGGGCTGAGCTGGCCTATTTAGTTGTACTGTATGATGCCAAATATTATTTCAATAACTAATTCATAAATTGCTATGTTAAAACATTCAGCTATATTACATTAATTCAATTCTTATGACAAAATATGAGAATAATCAGCGCTACTCTATCGTGTCCATGATGCGTGATTCTACATTCATAAAAATATTTTAAGCTGGAGTAGCTACCAAACACACATTCATGCTCCAATGAAATGAAGTGAATCAAGTCTAAAACTTGCAGTACTTGGTTAATACTTGTCATCACTGGCTGGGCAAGCAGGTTGGTAAAGGGAGCTACAAATAACAAATGTAGCTACAAATAACTATAGCTGTTTGCTCAGCTAGAAGCAGCTAATTTTGCTTCAATATCACACAGTTAGCTAGCAAATAATATGGCAAAATTACTCTTCTAAACCTAATGTGGGGTATTTAATAAATTAAATGTTTGATAGAGGATCAGCTAATATTGTACTATCAGCAATAACAGAGAGAAACAACATCAAGCACTTGTACTTACTTACTTACAGGATTTTCATTAATTTATTGTAGTTGTTTCCAATCGGAAAGCAGTCAAGTTGTGTATGTGCAGTTTGACACCTTCAGTTCCACGTGTGCACGAGCAGCACGACCTGTGATGCTGAATAAGAATTGTCAGGCGATCGGACTGACTTATTAAGGCTACCCCGACCACAGCCTCAGGCCAGGGAATAAATAAATGATTGCTGCAAATTATAAGTGTCCCTGAAGACCGATTATTTTCACAAACATTATTGATCATTTTGAGCGTTAAAATACTTTTTTTGTGGGAACCCCCAAACTAAAAAAAATTCTATTATGGGGATCCCCAGAGACTTATAGAGGGTTTTGGAACCATCCAGACTCTCCTAATTTTGAAATGGGGGAAAGGGTAACTCTGTCTAGCCTGAGTTTCCACCCAGGCCTGAGAGTAACTTAGGATTGTTTT
Source organism: Esox niger (assembly GCA_016801105.1). Classification (NCBI taxonomy): domain Eukaryota; kingdom Metazoa; phylum Chordata; class Actinopteri; order Esociformes; family Esocidae; genus Esox; species Esox niger. The sequence continues at coordinate 14,409 of JACXGJ010002404.1, read as the reverse complement.
AGTTTGTTCCCTGTTTGTTTTGGTTATATGCTAATTGTTAATAAATCGCCCTCGGGCCTAGCAACCACTGCCTGTCTCTGTGTCCTTGATCTGCCCTCACTATACTAGTGGAGTATGCAGGAATAGCTTCAGGCTAGAGACGCGGAGAACATCTCTCTGCGTTGGTAAAATCTCCAGAAGCCTGGCATTGTCTGTCGAGCCAAAGGTTGGAAAATCTCCAGAAGGCTGGCATTGCCTGATGAGCCATCCACAAGACACCTAGCACCTAGCAGTAGCTTGCACTCCTGGTGGGGCGTTGTCTGATGCTTGAATGCTCACTTTCCCGCATCAGTGTCAAGCCATTTCCCCAGGGAGAATCGCCAGGCAAGAGGGTTGCAATACGATGCCATTGAACACAGGCTGCCACCTCTTGATGTAGGACTGGCAGTTCGTATTAGGAGGAGGATAAATGGGCCCCAAAAAAGCAGCTCTGGGCAGAAGAAGGAAAAAAATGGTGGGATGCAATCTCCTGCTGAGCAGGTTTGCTTTTTTGGGGGGATAATGTTTTAGATCGAATGTACAGTGGATATAAAAAGTCTACACACCCCTGTTAAAATGCCAGGTTATTATGATGTAAAAGATAAATCATGTCAGAACTTTTTTCACTTTTAATGTGACCTATAATGTGAACAATTCAAATGAAAATCTAACTGAAATCTTCGAGGGGCAAATAATGAAAAACTTTATATTTACAATTACCTGGTTGCAACGGTGCACACCCTCTAATAACTGGGGATGTGGCTGTGTTCAGAATTAACCAATAACATTCAACCTCATTCGAACAGACTTCTTTGTTAAATAGAAGTCATTACACACCTGCCATAATTTTAAGTGACTCTGATTAATCACAAATAAAGATCAGCTGTTCTTTCCTGACATTTTCTTAGTTGCATCTCAGAGCAAAACCCCTGGTCCGCAGGATCTCAATTTTGGAAGATATCAGTCAGGGGAAGGGTACAAAATAATTTCCAAAGGATTAGATATACGATGGAACACAATGAAGACAGTCATCATCAAGTGGAGAAAATAGGGCACAACAGAGACATTACCAACAGCTGGACGTCCCTCCAAAATTGATGAAAAGACGAGAAGAAAACTAGCCAGGGAGGCATACAAGATTCCTACAGCAATATTTAAGGAGCTGCAGGAATTTCTGGCAAGTACTGGCTGTGTGCTACATATGACAACAATATTCTTCATATGAATGGGCTATGGGGTAGGGTGGCAAGGAAGCCTTTTCTTGCAAAGAATAACATCCACGCCCAGCTGAAGTTTGCAAAAACAAACATCAAGTCTCCCAAAAGCATGTGGGAAATGTGTTATGGTCTGATGAAACCAAAGTTTCACTTTTGAGTCATAATTCCAAAAGGTATGTTTGGTGCAAAAAACACACAGCACATCACCCAAAGAACATTATACCCACAGAGAAGCATGGTGGTGGCAGCATTATGCTTTGGAGCTGTTTTTATTCAGCTGGAACCGGGGCCTTAGTCAGGGTGGAGGGAATTATGAACAGTTCCAAATACCAGGCAATTCTGGCTCAGAACCTTCAGGCGTCTGTTAGAAAGTTCAAGATGAAGAGGAAGTTCACCTTTTAGCATGACAACAACCCAAAGAACACATCCAAATCCACAAAAGCATGGCTTCACCAGAAGAAGATTAATGTTTTGAAATGGCCCAGCCAGAGCCCAGATTTGAATCCAATTGAACATCTGTGGGGTGATCTGAAGAGGGCTGTGCACAGGAGATGTCCTCGCAATCCGACAGATTTGGAGCGCATTTGCAAAGAATAGTGGGCAAATACTGCCATGTCAAGATGTGCCATCCTAATAGACTCCTACCCCAAAAAGGCTGACTGCTGTTATAAAATCAAAAGGTGCTTCAGCAAAATATTAGTTTAAGGGTGTGCACACTTATGCAACAGTGTTATTGTGAGTTTTTTATTTTTTATTTCCCCCTCAAAGATTTCAGTTTGTTTTCAATTGAATTTTTCATGTTATTGGTCACATTATAGGTGGACAAATTTCTGACATGATTTATCTTTGTCTTACACCACAGTCACCTGCCATTTTAAATTGGGCATGTAGACTTTATATATCCCCTATCCAACTTGTATATCTTTGGTCAGGTTGTCACTGAATAGGAGAATGTGTTCCTAATTGATTTAACTGTAAAAAACTGTAAAATAAATATGGAACCCAAAACATTTAACCAAAAGGTTGAACCAAGAACCAAAAAAATAGTTCAATACAAGAACAGCCAAAGAACCCTGAACCCTCAAATTAGAGTTGATGTGGTGATGGAAAATTCTCAACACATTTGTGAAATAAATATATAGGACTGATTTAACATGACATGTATATTTTTTCAAATAAAGACAACAAATCTATTTGCATATAGGTGTCCCTGAGGAACTGACTGACTGAGAACAAATGCCTGGTCAGCTGTTCTCAGCTGACACAAGGATCTATGTGAGTCTTTTATGTAAAACATGGTCATAATCCTATTAAATGTGTAATGGCATAACACAAGACATTAAATATATTCACTTATGGTTACACCAAAACAACATTGAACAATCAATGTTCCAGGAAAGTATGAAATAACATGACTCCACAATATTTTGATGATCACTAAAAGAGAAAATAATAATTTGTGAACTGAAAATAAATATTGAACCACTCAAAGCATTTTTTGTCATCATGTTTTATATATAACTATTATTCCAAAGATCATTTGAGAAACACTTATGCTTTGGTGTGGGTATTAGCATTGTGAGATTGCATGTTAAATTCAAAGCTTTCTATAGAAAAAAACAGCTCAATGCATTGATTGTCTCAGACTCCCCAAAGCAATTCCCTGTAAGATCCACGGGTTTCATTGCAGCAAAAAGCCTTACTTGATATGGTAATATCAAATCACCAATGCGGAATGAAACATAATGAAATAAATGCATAGGACTATGTGGACATTTAAAATGAAGCAATTTAACTATTTGCATAATACAGGAATAGAGCTGCATGCGAATGCCTCCACTAGGTATATATATATATATATATATATATATATATATATATATATATATATAAGTATATATATATAAGTTAAGTAGTGACTGTATATTTATTTGGAAATCTACAGTATCTGATTAGTTTTTTTCCTTAATAGTTATTCACTAAATAAAACATGAAACGTCAAGAGAAATCAGACGCGATAATTTAGAAACAGTTGAGTGCAAATACGACTTTTACTACGGTGATAATCATTATTTCGTTGCGTTCATAACACATATGACACTCCAAGCGGACAGGTGGGGAAACGTTCAGTGGACCCGGGAGAAGACAGCTCCAGCCGCATTAATTTCCTGGCTCCAAAGAACAGCTTGTTGAGCCGAGCTCAGACACTACTTCCAGAATAAATATCTAACCTCGCTCTCAACGGGGATAGACATTTTTAAAGGGATCAGATTAAATTTATAAAAGCCTATACAGGTAGACTATTACAGAGGCATCTATACTGGCACACATGCAGAGGCATCGTGCTGGAGCGCAACGACTGCGGAGGATAGACACCGACTGCCAGCTCTGTGTTTTTGCGCCAGCCAGTGGGAGCCTGCCGGCGCCACCGATGAAAAGGAAGAGCCATACGGATTTTCTATTCATCAATTATTTATATTGTTGTAAGAATTCATAAGATTAACAAGTAGGGAAAACCACACTCGTAATGACACTGGCATTACATGACTGTGTTGAAACCCATGCAGTATATCAGATTTCACAACAATGAAAGTTTAAAACAAAGCAAAATTACGGAAGCGAAATAAATACAGTCAAGATGCTTCATAACTGTGGCTATGTCGACACAGTTACATATGCCATTAGACTACGGAACACACCTGAACAGGTTTGATGTATATAGGCATTGCCTAGCCTAGGTCTACATTTCTGATTTAGAATCTGTGAAATAGCCTATTACCGATAGGATTACTGTAGCATACTTGAACTGCGTTTTAATTAGCCGAAACGTTTATATTATATAATGCATTTCCGTGTTAAATTTTAGATAAAGGAAATTCTTAAAGACAGAACATTGTCCATTACCGATAAAAAAGCAAAGCCTTCCACTAATGAACAAATCAGTATTTCAGTGAATGAGCATAAACAAACAGGGCAAACATAAGTAAAACTCACAAAGAAATGACAACTTACCCACTTTTGCAATTTCTGCAGTAGTCAGCTGGTCTGTGTGCTAGTCTAAATCAAAAGCAAAATTGGTCCATGTTCTTACGAAGATTTGCGAAACTTTCCTGTGCAGCCAACGTTACCTTACCGCGTGAACACCATAGAATTGAAAATTAGACCTATAACTGCCAGTTGGACGAATAAAGCGGATGGAAATTATTATTTTGTCCTAGAAACGTTAGCGCATACTGGAACCAAATCAGAGTCCTTTGAAGAAACCTAATCCTCGAAAAGATGGAAATCTTGGACCGTTATGTGTAGGGCAGTTATTACGGAGATAGAGCGGCAGTACATAGGGATCTGTCCATGCCTCTTCTCTTCTCCTGCAGTGGAGCGGATATTCAGCCAGCTTCCCTGGGTCCTAAAGCTGCGCAAAGTTCCTGTCTGAAACCATAGCCATACACACCAAAACACACATACGTTCAGGTCTCAGTCCAATGTTAGGACCGACAATTTTGTATCTTATTAAGACGACTTTACTTAATCCCTAACCTTAACCATTCAATTACCTGAACATAGTTCTAACCCTAAAGTTAACAAAAAGTCAAATAAATATTTTTTAAGTAACAGCCAATGTTCTCACTTCCCATGATTTTTCTTGTTGATATTGAGTAAAACAGGAAAACACACACTAAAACATTCTGTAATTATTTGAATAACTTAATTATTTAGCAGTCCCTGTGGGGAAGCCCTTTCAAAAATCCTTCAAACTTGACAATCATGATGATTAGAAAATAATCAACATGCTCCTCCCTAGTTTTACAAATTGGTCTTTCCTGATTCAGTCCCAAATGTTTATGTTGCCTTAGTTAATGTATGTGACAACAGACTAGGGTGAGTCTGAATTAAGTGATGAGGTATCCTTTTTGGATCCAAGAATAGCTCTCTCTTAATTGTTGAATGTTCTTTCACAGCAAAATCACAAATGTATTACTGTCCTACATACGACATCCATTTAATGTGAAGAATGTCAGTCACAGGTTTTAAAGTTTCCTTTTGTAACATCTCGTCCAAATATGTTGGAGTGTGTATGTCAAAATGTTTCCTACATTTTGGTTATTGATTATTATCTAGTGTCATCAAATGCCAGTCTTTTTTCCAGATATGTATGCTAATTTTGGTTCATTATGTTGTCTTAGTTTGATATATTTTCACCAGAGAGTGAGATAAAATGAGCTGTCGATATGGCGCCGAAATTATTATCCTATATGAGCACAGTTTATGGAATCCCGAACATCACACATACGTGTTTGTTGAACATAGCATTCCAAAACCAAGGAAATAAATATTTCTCGTCATCCACCTTGCAGCTGTAACAACTGCCACTCTTCTGGGAAGACTTTCCACAAGATTGGGGAATTTTCAATATGATTCGGGAAATTCTCTGTGGGAGTTTGTGCCCATTCAGCCAAAAGAACGTGTGAGGTCAGGCACTGATGTTGGATGAGACGACCTGGATCAAAATTCATCCCAAAGGTGTTCACCGGGGTTGAGGTCAGAGCACCAAACCATTCATCCCTTAATTGTTAATTAATGAAGGTAACATTTTCGTTAACGATTGCATGTTTAAGTTAACTGTGAAAGTATTAGACTAGTAGAGTTCCGTTACATTTAACTTCCATTAACTCAAGTCTGCTAACCTAAGAATTAAATAAATATACTTTTTAAATCCTCTAGAGTCAATTATTTTTCTTCATTCCTGAGTGGGAAATGAGACCAAATCCAATGCTTGCTGTGCTGAACGTCTAGATGCTATTTCAAAGTCTCAAATGGTATTTGTAGCTAATGATTCCAGACAGAGGCAGGTGTGTGCCACTTTTATTAATTAGAGTTGGGCAGATGAAGCGTGGTCAGAAGTACAGGCTGGGGTCAAACATGGGAAGGCACATATACAGGTGGAGGTACAGAAGAGCTGGGCAGATCTCCAACTCTCGGGCAGGCAAAAGGACAAAAACACAGGAATCTACAAGAGAGGCAAAATTACAGATGGGGGCTGGACTGGGAATCGGAATCAAAGGTCAATCGGGCAGAAACAGGTCGGTACACAAAAATCCAAAAAATGTAGTCAATCTGGAAAGGGCTAAGTAAAGTTGCAGCAAACAAACAATCAATACCTCACAATAGTGGGAGAAAACAAAGGAACAGGGAAGTGACCCAGGTGATCAGTATTTGAGTGATTCTGAGGCAGGAAGAGTGCTGTGTTCAGGTGGAGTGGAAGGTTGTAGTCTGGGAGGTGCGCTGGTTAACAAAGAAGAGAGAAGATTATCGGGCACAGACCTTACAGTATTTCTCTGCAGTAAGATTGTGCAGTAGTCTCAAGGCTTCAGTATGAAGGTCAAGAGTGGAAAAAAACTAACGCAAGCCCTTAAAAATATCCAAAAAGTGATTTTTGTTTTTGATTTTTATAGAGCCAAAAACAGCAAAAATCTATTAAAAAGTCATTTGAAGTTACTGTCCAGACTCAGCTTTAGTTGTTGCTAAATGCAGAAAAAATTTAGTTTTTACCAATTCCAAGATGAACCTACAAACAGTGCTACGTGTAGTCACATTGCAGTAAAGGCAAATAGAGTGAGTAGAAACATACAGTATCTCACAAAAGTGAGTACACCTCTCACATTAAAAAAAAATATTTGATTATATCTTTTTATGTGACAATTTTTATGCGACAAGTAGTGAGTGTACAACTTGTACAACAGTGTAAAGTTACTGTCCCCTCAAAATAACTCAACACACATCCATTAATGTCTAAACTGCTGGCAACAAATGTCAGTACAACAAATGTATGATGTATATTCCTTTTAAATCTACATCTTTAAAAAATGTTGTTCTTTAAGTTTATTGCATTTAAACATCAGCTATTTGCATTTTGATGACTTATGCCTTACTATTGTTTACCAGAAACAATGTTGCCAGAAGTACACAAGAGTCGGAGCTGTGCTTTGTCAGAAATGACCAGAGTAGATCATATAAAGCATCAAAGTTCACAAAAAATATTTGTCTTAATTTCTATGGCTGGCAAACAAACACAACCATAATCCACAAAACACATTACAAAGGGTATCACTGTACACAAATAACAAGATGGCAAAAAAACTAAGCTCTGTCAGCTTGTCAATTACAACAAACATACAACTTTTGTCATGATCAATAAAAAAATACTCAGTATGTATACAGGTTTTTTTGTAAACTGCAAATTAAAGTCTGTGGAAAAACTAATAATCCTTGTTTTTCCTGATAACAGACTTTTCCAGTTATTTTACAGGACAAATGTTAAATGAAGTTTTTATGTCTAATTTAAAACGGAATTTCACTGTCATTCTGAAAAACAGTAAATTACATGTAAGTTTCTGAATAAATTACCATAAAATAACATCTATTTTTTTACAATATAGCCAAAACCCTGAAACACAGACCCTGACCATAATCCCTCCTCCACCAATCTTTACAGTAGGCACTATGCATTCCGGTAAGCAGTGTTCTCCTGGTATGTGCCTCACACAGATTTATCCATCAGACTGCTTGATAGCGAAGTGTGATTCACCACTCCAGAGAACACATTTCCACTGCTCTAGGGTCCAGTAGCAACGTGCTTTCCACAACTCCAGCCTACGCATGGCATTGCGTATGTTGATGTGAGTCTTCGGAAGTCTTTAAGCCTTGGTCAGACCTGCATCATCGAAGCACTGTCATATATTGCAATGCTGAAGCAGTTACAGAGGGTTTGGTCTTGTGCGATGGATTTATACAATGTATGCCTCAAAATGTATGCGTTGAAGCAGAGCGGTGAATGTCAAAATTATTTTGCACTGATAGCAAACTGTATCTTATTAAAATGTTAACATTGCTAGAATTTTGTGGTTAAGTATATTGGTTAAATAATAGAGAACCCGCATGAATAAAGGGAGAAAATACATTTAGTATTTATTGGAATAATGCAGCAGTTGTCCTGTTTGAATGAATGTTCCAAAATCTTTTCACTGTAAAGCTGGTTACAAGCTGATATATACATTGAAGGGCGTGTCTACTAAGCAAATAACCCCATGCCAGATGGTCAATGTAGACATTCCTGTGGTAAACAGAGCACAACCTACGGAAATAATTTAAACACAGATGTTCCTATTGCTCTCTTACCTAGGCTCAGATACCTTTCTATGAAACAAACCTTCATAATACATTTAAATACTACATTAATACCCAGATTCCATAACATATATATTTTTGATTATTCACTAAATACAACATTAATAATACATGGATCAGGCGTATCACATTTAACAGCCTATAATATCCCTCTAAAATTAAAAGCTTGGAGGTTATTACAATTCTGTATAGTCAAGATAGTGTTGATAGGCTCATTCAATAATGAGACCAATGGCTGAGATCGTGAAAACAGGTTGGGGACATTCATCGACTGATTGAAGAGCTTCGGCTTTTAGGAGAGGATTTTTTTGGCTACTTTCATTTGGACCAAGGCCAGTATAATCAACTGTTCCAGATGGTACGACCACGGACCAAAATGAACACCAAGTAGCACAAATTTATTTGTCAAGTTGAACGCCCATGGCAATTTGTCTCAAGTGCAAATTAATTTAATTTATTTGTAATGTTTAATACTGTAACTACAATTAGCTACTAAACAATATACAGTAATGTGCTTGTAATAAATACAATATTTTATAAATTTTTTTTGCCAAAGACTTCAGTTTGTGATTTAATTGAAATGTTCACGTTATAGGTCACATTAAAGGTGGAATAAAGTTCTGACTTGATTTGTTATATCAGAAACACCTGGCATTTTTACAGGGGTGTGTAGAGTTTTTATATCCAATCTATGTGTAAGTTATTAGTTTGATGATGATGATAGAGAAAATATTATACTACATTAGTGTCAGGATCGTCTGGGTGCGAGAAAGGTGGAGCGGACTGCGGAGTCTTTGAGTTAACTTCTCTTAATACGTGCACTGACATACGCTCAATCAAACGTAGAGACAATAACACACAAAGACAATGGGAGCAGAGGGAACATATATACTGAGGGGAATGACTTAATGGTGATCAGGTGCGCTAGACGAGACAACAGGTGCAATGAGTTGACGAGCAGGGCGATGGTGTCAGAAGGCCGGTGACGTCGAACGCCGAAGCCCGCCTCCTGCAGGGGGAGGATGGGCAGTAGATGGCGTAGTCGTCACAGTACCCTCACCCCTGACGCGCGGCTCCAGCCGTGCGACGACACCGACCCCGAGTTCGACCCGGAGGGCGCGGAGCAGGACAATCCGGACGACGTCGATGGTAGTCGCATAGAAGGGCGGGAGCCAGCACATCCCGCCTCGGGATCCAGCTCCGCTCCTCTGGACCGTACCCCTCCCACTCCACGAGGTACTGGAGGCCCCCAACCCGGCGCCTCGAGTCAATGACGGCACGGACGGAGTACGCTGGAGCCCCCTTGATGTCGAGAGGAGGGGGAGGGACCTCCCACACCTCACACCCCTGGAGGGGACCAGCCACCATCGGCCTGAGGAGAGACACATTGAACAAGGGGTTAATACGGTAGTCAGGAGGGAGACACAAACGATATGTTACCTCGTTTACTCTCCTCATGGCTGTAAAGGGCCCCAGAAACCGCGGCCTTAGCTTCCTGCAGGGCAGGCAGAGGGGCAATTCCCTGGTGGAGAGCCAGACGTAGTCGCCCGGGCGATAGACCGGGGCCTCCCCGTGGTGGCGATCCGGACAGCAAGCCTGAGGCGAGCCTGCACAGCCTCCCATGTGCCCGTTGCCCGCCGGAACCAATCGTCCACCGCAGGGGTACCGGTCTGGCTCGGGGTCCAGGGGGCCAGGAGCGGCTGATACCCCAGGACGCACTGAAAAGGAGAAATCCCTGTGGAGGAGGCCCACTCCCCCAGCCAGTCCTGGCAGTAAGACCGAAGGAGCCTGCCCACGTCCTGATTTACACGCTCCACCTGCCCGTTGGACTGGGGGTGGTAGCCCGACGTCAGGCTGACCGAGACCCCCAGGTGCTGCATAAAGGCTTTCTAAACCCTGGACGTAAACTGGGGGCCCCGGTCCGACACAATGTCCTCGGGCACCCCATAGTGCCGGAAGACGTGTGTAAAGAGAGCCTCGGCGGTCTGCAGGGCCGTGGGGAGACCGGGCAGAGGTAAGAGACTACAGGACTTAGAAAACCGGTCCACAACGACCAGGATGGTGGTATGGCCCTGGGAAAGGGGAAGATCCGTTAGAAAATCCACAGACAGGTGGGTCCATGGCCGTTGTGGAATGGGTAAGGGGTGCAACTTACCCATAGGCAGGTGTCGAGTGCCTTACTCTGGGCGCACACCGAGCAGGAAGAGACGTACACCCTCACGTCCTTAGCCAAGGTGGGCCACCAGTACTTAGCGGCCAGGGCCCGCAGGGTCTGTCCAATACCAGGATGACCGGAGGAGGGAGAGGTGTGGGCCCAGTAGATGAGTCGGTCACGGACAGACGTCGGCACATACGTGCGGCCCTCAGGGCATGAACGATGTCCGCGTCCAACTCCCACACCACCGGTGCCACGATACATGATGCTGGTAGTATGGGAGCGTCATCCACTGGCCTCTGCTCCGTGTCATGCTGGCGAGACAGCGCGTCGGCCCTGACGTTCTTACTTCCCGGCCTGTAAGTGAGAGTGAACACAAACCGGGAGAAGAACATAGCCCACCTGGCCTGGCGAGGGGTCAGCCTCCTCGCTGCTCGCATGTACTCCAGGTTACGGTGGTCAGTCCAAATGACGAAAGGGTGCTCGTCCCCCTCTAACCAGTACCGAGACGCCGACAGGGCTCTAACCACGGCCAATAGCTCACGATCACCGACATCGTAATTACGCTGCGCTGCACTGAGTTTCTGTGAAAAGAAAGCACAGGGACGGAGCGTGTTCCGAGAGAGGACGGCCCCAAGACCACATTCGGACGCGTCCACCTCCACAACGAACTGGAGCGACGGGTCAGGATGAGCCAGGACCGGAGGGGTGATGAAACTATGTTTCAGTTCCACAAACGCACGCTCTGCATACGTGGTCCACCGTAACCGTGTCGCCCCACCCCTCAGGAGGGAGGTGATTGGAGCCACGACCTGACTAAAGCCCCGGATAAACCTACTGTTATAAATAGAAAAGCCTAAAAATCATTTCACGCCCTTTACCGTGGTTGGGGTCGGCCAATTACGCACGGCATCAATGTGGTTCTCCTCCATAGCCAAACCCGTGCGCGAGAAACGGTACCCCAGGAAGGACACGGATGACTGGAAGAACAGACACTTTTCGGCTATTACGTACAATTCATGTTCCAACAGTCTAACAAGCACTTAACGCACCAACGAGACATGCTCAGCGCGAGTAGTTGTATAAATCAAGATGTCGTCAATATACACAACTACCCCTTCGCATAACATGTCCCTGAAAACGTTGTTGATGAAAGATTGAAAGAATGATGGAGCATTCATTAAACCGTACGGCATCACTAAATATTCGTAATGGCCAGTGGTAGTACTGAAGGCTGTTTTCCATTCGTCCCCCTCCCGGATACACACCAGGTTATAGGCACTCCTGAGGTCCAACTTTGTGAAAAAACGGGCCCCGTGCATTCTCTCGACCTCCGCAGAGATTAAGGGGAGAGGGTTCCGGAACGGGATGGTGATTTTATTCAGCGCCCTGTAATCGATGCACGGGCGCAAACCACCATCCTTCTTTTTCACAAAGAAGAAACTCGAGGAGACCGGTGACTTGGAGGGCCTAATGTATCCCTGCCCCAACGATTCCTCAATATACGCGGACATAGCCGCAGTCTCGATGCGAGACAGGGGATACACGCGACCCTTAGGGAGTGCGGCTTCACTTAAGAGGTTTATCGCACAATCCCCCGGCCAATGAGGCGGCAATACAGAGGCCTTAGCCTTGGAGAAGACCTCGGCCAAGTCCCTGTATTCGGGAGGAATTGGCACGGCGGGAGCACTGTCTGGACTTTCCACCGTGGTCGAACCCACGGAAACACCCAAACACCTACCTTGGCACTTCCGCGACCACCCCGACAAGACCTGACTCGACCACGAAATTATAGGGTCATGGAGAGACAACCAGGGGAAACCTAGAACCACAGGGAACGTGGGAGAATCCATAACATTAAACGAAATAGTTTCGCGGTGTTGTTTGCAGGTGACCATAAGAAGCTGGATAGTACATTCAATAACAAAGCCCGATCTTAGTGGCCGGTTATCCAACGCTCTCACAGGTAGGGGGCTGGTGAGGACCTGGAGGGGAATGTGTGCGCGTAACGTGAAATCCCTGTCGATAAAATTCCCAGCCGCGCCTGAATCTACTAGCGCCTTACACTGGGAAATTAACGGGATACCAGGGAATTCGACAGGGACGGTGCAGAGAGTGAGTGGGAAAGCAATCGGTGAGTGTGCATGAGCTACCTGGGGTGGTGCGGAAGAGCCATGCCTGTCGCCTCTCGAGCCAGAGGAAGAGGGGTAGCGCGGAGCAGCGAAACCGTCCCAGCGCTTAGCTGATCCCCTCTGTTCCCCACCTCCTCGCCCTCTGCCCGGGAGTGCAGCCGACCCCAGATCCATGGGGACGGCGGTGTCGAGGTGGTGGGGTGGAACAGCCGGGCCCCCGCTAGGACATCCTCGGGTATCTAGCATATTGTCGAGACGGATGGATGTTTTGACCAATTGCTCAAAAGAGAGGTTCAAGTCTCGACATGCCAGCTCCCTTCGGACGTCCTCCCGAAGGCTACAGCGGTAGTGGTCGAACAGGGCTCAGTCGTTCCACCCAGAACCCGCTGCCAGGGTTCGGAACTCCAGTGCGAACTCCTGCGCCGATCTCGTCCCCTGCCGTAGGTGGAAGAGCCTTTCGCCCGCCTCTTTTCCCTCGTGCGGATGGTCGAAGACGATTCGGAAGCGGCGGACAAGCCCTGGAAGGGCCCCTCGATGTTCCAGACGGCGGTGGCCCATTCCAGGGCTTTGCCGGACAGGCAGGAGACGAGCGAGGAGATCCTCTGGGCATCTGTCGGCGCAGGATGAATCGACTGGAGCGCTATGTCCACCTGTAACAGGAAACCCTGGCAGCGGTCCGCCGTCCCATCGTAAACCTGGGGGAGCGGGATGTGCATTGCTCCTATTCCGGGCTGGGTAGGTTGGGGAAGCGGCAATACAGCCGGTGCTGCGGGAGTTGGCTGGTCCAACTCTAGGCGCTGAACTGCTTGGAGGAGGGTGTTCATGGAGGCCCCTAGGTTGGCCAGCATGTTGGCATGCTCCTGGACGATCTCCGCAACACCGGCGTCTTTCTGAGCTCCGTGCTCCATTTTCTTTCTTTTTGAAAGGTGTGTTATTCTGTCAGGATCATCTGGGTGCGAGAAAGGTGGAGCGGACTGCGGAGTCTTTGAGTTAACTTCTTTTAATACGTGCGCTGACATACGCTCAATCAAACGTAGAGACAATAACACACAAAGACAAAGGGAGCAGAGGGAACATATATACTGAGGGGAATGACTTAATGGTGATCAGGTGCGCTAGACGAGACAACAGGTGCAATGAGTTGACGAGCAGGGCGATGGTGTCAGAAGGCCGGTGACGTCGAACGCCGAAGCCTGCCTCCTGCAGGGGGAGGATGGGCAGTAGATGGCGTAGTTATCACAATTAGGGGCTTTAGCTCTCCTAAAATATTATTTAGCACTCCTTAAATAAATCAATACATCAGTCAATAACTTTCCTCCATGAATTTTTTTCAGCAACCTTTCGATCAAATATTTCCTTCTTACAAATTGTATAGAAATTGTATAGAATCGTGTTTATTATGCAGCATGTTTGGTTAAGTTTAATGCGTTGAACGTATCTCACTCATCTGAAGCTAGCTGTCATCTCTAAATTGTAACGTTTCTAGTGGTCTAGAAGTGAATCTCTGTCACAAGGCTGGTAGTAGGAGGACACAGGCGCAGAGACGGAGTAGTAATAATCCATAGTCTTTATTAAAGCAAAAGAAACCAAACTGAAAGCAGCTTACCGTGACTTGGGTATAGGTTACAGAGCAACAACAAACCATAATGATCCACACAGAGTGTGGACCAACATTCACCTAAATGTGTTCCCCAATTGGAGG